>APFE030546037.1:0-10720 GCA_000404065.3 Pinus taeda
TAAAGGAAAAGCTATAGCTCAGGAAACTTACCTCACTCCTACAAACTCTAGTGAAGAAGACACTCAGCCCTTAGCTCAAAGAATGGCCAAACTCCATGAAACTGCCCTTTCCAAAAAGGTGGAAAAACATAAGCAAAAGGTACAAAAAAAAAACAGAGCACTACCACCGTAAGAAGGAGCAGTATATTAAAAGGCAAAATGAAGGCCACAAAGAACAAAGGGCCATCCTTTATTGACTTGGGCACACCTGAAAAGGTTGCTACAAGTCCTCCACACACTGAGTCTGTTGAAACTAGTCCTCCACGTGAGGAGAGTCCTTTTGAGCATGAACCTGAGCATGAACATAGATCTGAATTTGAGCATGAACATGGATCTGAATTTGAGTATGAACCGAGTCCAAAGAAGTCACTTGAAGTTGACTCGGATTAGCGGAAAGTTTATAATTATTTGGAAACACTGGAGCAAGCAGCTGCTGGCCCAAGCAATGTTCAAACTTTGGAGCAACAAGTTCACTCATTAAAACAGGAAATTTTTGAGATTGAGGTTCTAAATCGCCATATCATACAAGAAAATGAAAAATTGAAAGAGCAATCTAAAGTGGATAAGATAATCCAAGATAACACCATGCTTCATATGGGTCTGTTGCAAAAGGAAAACAAAAAGTTCAAGAAAAGATGCAGGAGGCTAAACAAAGATTTGATTAATTTGAGATTTAGATGTCTGATGAAAAGACCGAGAATGGATATCTCTACATGGAGGAAGAGGAGAAGATTAGATGTCTTGGCAGAGGCATCACAGCAGGTTGATTAAGCAGTATTTTTGCATGAGGACATGCAATGCCTTCGTAGTGGGGGTATGTAGAGCCTCTAACTTACACCTCATCATCCACTATTACCTACTGTTTTTCATCACTTACCTCTCTCTTTTGCCTCATTTTCAATGTAAAACCACCCAGATCATTACATTAGATGTCATTAAGCATGATCAAGTGAGCTTTGCTAATGTGTGACTGCTTTGTTTAGATTTTGACATATTTACAGGCATTCCGCAGCCCTCTGCCGATTCCGCAGCCATCTGTTGATTCCGCATCCATCTGGTGATTCCGCAGCCTTTTTATTAATCTCAAGGTTCCACGTGTCATTTTGACAAATGAGCCACATGGGCACTTAGGAATCAAGGTGCTCGAGGTTCCTGTGCTATTGGTTCAGCCATCCACGTCATCTGCACCTCCGATCAACAAGGGTCAAGTTACGGTCAACAAAGGCATCTTAACGGTGATGCGTAAGCTGTTGGGTCACGTCAGTCCAAACGGTGACTTGTCCGTGTTACGCAGGTTGTGGGAGACATAATCCAACTCTGGATTCAATGCCCATAACGACCAGAACCTCCAACTATCCACGCAGGCTTATGACGTGTTAATTAAACCTTAATTACGCATGACAGTTAGTTATTTTTCAGTTTTTGCTGTACGCGTTAGGCTATCTTTCAGATGTCTATAAAAACTTGCGTCTGCGTACGCTTAGATAACTTTTTAATTGTTGTTTTTTTATGAACTTGTTATAATTTTAGTGCATTTCAAGACTCTGTTTTAATAGTGTTGTTCTAGCACTCTTGACTGTGATTTTCTGCGCATGGAGTAATAGAAGCAGTGCTGTTATGAAGTTTTCAATACCTTGAGTCTTCTTTGGGTTATATGAATGGAGGGCCCCTGTTCATGTTAGCCTTGTACAGTATTTTATCTTCAGCATTTCCTTATTTCCATTCAGCATTTCCTTTTCTTGACATATGTACAGCGTAATTTGCTTTCATGTTATTTCATTTCCAGCCTTTATTTTAAGCTGATCAGCATTGTTCTTTTGTAGGTTTTTAACCCGGGATTTCTTGTGTGTTATGTATTTGCTTTATATCTAGTGGTAGTTTCAGTTGACAGATTCAAAGTTGCTGCCTTTTACTTTATTTTCATAGCTGATTTTTAGTTTTATTTCTCAAATCTGTCTGCTAACACATGAATGGTCTCTTTATTATAAATTGTTTATCTTCTTGAGATCAGAATACTAATAACTTGCAGCTGACTTTGGGTACTTTCTAGACTACTCTTTAACTACTTTCTAATCGTGCTTTACACAATTCTATGTGTTAGAGGCAGAGAGTTAGAAAGAGCAAAACATTATAACTAGTCTTTAAAGTAGATTTTTCTCATTTTTATCATTTCTTAGACTTATCTTTAGCTACTTCCTAATCGTGTCTTACACAGTACTATGTGTTAGAGGCAGAGATTTAGGAAGAGATAAACATTATCATTGGTCTTTTAAGTGATTTTCTTACCTTTTATTTGCAGCAGCATGAATGGTGTCTAATGCCATTAGAAAGTGGTTCTTTGCTTTCAGTTCATTTTAATTCATCTATTTCCTTCAAGTTTTCCTTTTCAGCAAGCAGTTAGAAACCACTAATCACACACCTTCACTCATCTAGAATTCACCTTACACACACCATCACTCATCTATTTATAAATACATCACTCCATCTAGGAAGATAAATTAACCACAAACAACACCCCAAACGACAAAAAGCTCTAAGAGGTTGCTTAAGTACATATAGTACACCTTCACTTCATCAGCTTACGAGCCCCGGGTTGACAATTAATGACATCAATTTAGGAACACTAAATTGACGAAACAATTATCTCTAGGATCTATGATAACATCACTCGAAATGAACAACAATCTATAATCAAAGCATTACTTCAGTATGTCACGCAGCTTCACTCTGAATATAGTTGAACAACAATATGAATCAATATCACAAATATTTATGATAAATAAAATAACCAATGACTGAACATTAATCAAATAGAAAAGACTAAATATAAAGACTATAAAACAAGGAAGTCACAGAACTTCTCGTGACTAGGCCCAGAGTCGCCAGAAGCTTCCCCTTAATAAGAACTCAGAATATGAATATGTATCAAATGAAACCTTGTTTCATTAATGTAAATAACAGAAGACAGAGTCACTGAAATAACAGCGTATATGTTTTCAAAAAGAATAATTACAAATTATCAAATTCTGAACTATCTCTTTTTGCCTTTCAACCTTATATATAACATAAAATAGTAACTAGATAAAAATGAATCCTGAGGATTTCACATTACATAATCTGATCATGTGATAAAATAGCATTGTTCAAGCTAATCTCCTGTTGCCTTGTTTTCTAAATATGCTCTAGTTTTCCCTTTTATGGCCTCGTGTTGTTCTGTCAATTGAACGACTTTTGCCCAATCTGCATCTACACACGAAGATAGCAAAAAATTAGTTTCTTGTGCTATATTTTCCTACTTTGTCACCAAATTCTTTCATCCAACTTCAGCCAATATTTTCCTTATTTTATTCTATAAACATAGATAATCGTATAAGGATGAAGGTTAAATAAAGCAATTTACGAAGAGAAATCATACCTTTTTCCTAACCCAACGTTTTTCGAAAAGTGTAGATCTACACGAAGACAGATGTAAGGTATAAAGGTTGCAGAGTACCTAATTTATTGTGTAAAAGTAGTGAACTTGTCTCTTTTATCCCTATTAAGTATAATCAAACTCCTTTGCAAAGGACTGAAGCTCATCTAAATAGAGTGGAAAAAGTTGACAGTTAGAAGGAATGGATCTGTGCAAAGGCAGGTCTAAGCTATAGACCCTCAGGAAGAGCATCACAGAGACCATTGGATGCACAAATGTGGTTCTAGAATCCCCCAATACTGCTTTGGGTGAGAATGCAACCTGTGTTATGAAGATTTTTCTAAGATGGCCAATAGTTAGGGTTTTTTGGATGGCGTGAATAACTCTGAACTAGGGCCAAGCCCCCTTAAGCAAACAAATGGTTATGTTGTTGGGATTGGGATCAATATGAGGAATATGTGATGTAAAATAAGTGGTTCCCTACCAAGAAGGAAATTGATAAGTGGATCGATTAAAAGGAACATGGGTTTGTGGATCAGAAGAACAAACACTCATGGTTATCAAAGGAACAATGGTTGAGTAGATACCTATATTGAGACGAAATTGAGAACTTTTTTCGTTTCTTCCCTAGCGAATTGTATAAGTGGGTGTTTAGATTGGCAGACAACCATGGTACATGGAGACTTGACGGCCCTATTGTGTGGAATCCAGAGATGATAAGGCACTTAAAAGCTTCAAAAAACAACGTCGTGTGGACCGTTGATCACTGGATTGATCGAACACTTCGAGAATTTATGACTGAGTTTGTGATCGATACAACTATTAGTTACAATGATGTAGAGTGTAGGCTCTTCAACAGACAGTGAGTTAAGTACCTACAATATTTGAAAACTTGGATTAAGATGTTGTTATGTGAAAAATGGGTTATGCCATTACCCTGATGTTTGGGACTACGCAAAGTCGAAAACCTTTCAGAAGGATTGGAGAATCGGGCTCTAAGTATAGGCCATTGATCACATCCCCTTCGAGCGACAATCAAGGGAAAGCCATAAGTACACTTCTGAGTGTGGTACACCTGATTGGGTAGGGTATACCGTGAATACATCACCCATCCATTCCACCTCCACCTCCACCTCTACCACATACACCTTCACCTCCACCTCCACCTCGACCATTCAACATGGTGAACTCAATGAAGATGTTGATTTTTAAAGGTGTAGGGAGCAAAAACCATAAACAGTTGTGGCTCGTTGCAGGTGTTGTGTGGATAGCACAACAGATTATGGATGATAACATCAGAAAAGAACATTTGGTCATGGCCTATTGATGCCTCAAAAATTGTTGTATCAACATCAGGGAAAACCACCTGGTCCGGACCTTAAAAGCAGCTCCTTTTTTGTTTGGTGTGGTGGCTCCGACTGGATATAACGGACCAGTTTCCCAATGATTTATAAATGGGATGGATAAGTGATCAATTTTCTAATATCTAATGGGAATGATGGATGATCTATTCTAAAATGCAACAATATAAAGGTAACTAATCTATCCCGGGAAGTCTTTCTCTTAGTGCAATTTTTGATGGTTCTTATTGACAAGTAGGCATATAGATGACTCTACTCATAAAAAAAAATATTCATTCATATAATAATTACTTTGTTCAAGTAGTTGAACAAAGTAATAATTAAAATGTTATCACACTAATCTTTATATATTACTGACACACATATATATGAAAGATAACAACTCTTAAACATTCAATAGTGATAAGTCAAAGAATTTTTGTAAAAACATACACATATATCAATAATAGCAAAATAAATAAATGTTGATTCACATAAAAGCATGAAGTGAAAACATAGATAGTAGTACCATATGAATTTGAGTCTCCTTCGATATGAATTGCATTCATATCTCACCTTTTAACTTGGAAATACTTTTACAGGAAGCAATAGTGCATATCACATAAAAGCATTCTTCATCAAAACTCAGAATTCAGGTCCATTTTTTATAAAAATAAGTATATCGGAAGTACAGTTGTGCAAATTCCGATCCAAGTCTTAATACAAACATTTTAGGACCCTTTCTAAAAACATGAAAGGGTCTATAAATACTACTTAAACTAACAAACTATGAAATAAATATGATATGAATTGGTATAACCAAATCACAAAAATGTGAAAATTTTCTCAAAATAGGGATGTCGTAGTAGGTCAGAATGGTTCACTGTATTGGCTCATAATCTTGTGATTAGAGCTAACAAATGGCGAGCATTGACTGAAGTTTCGATGGATGACTCATGCGTAAGTGTAATTGAGCAATGTACATGGCATCAGTAAGTTCGGGAATCATATGGTTGATTGCATCGGTGAGGCATTTCATCACTGTCCACTGACTATATGGTTTGACAAGGAGAAACCAAAAGGTTTCCCATGTTAAACTTTGAATACCTACGATCAATCTTTCCCTATACTCTAGCTCCTGTTTCCATGTCTGTTCTAATGCTTTTATTGATGGAAGTTTCCCTGGAGAACACTCTATTATTAAATTTGATAAATAAATACTATTATTAATCAATTCAATCACATTGCTTATTGCCGATATTCATCTTGATGTCACTCTTTCTGCCTTCATTAGTTGAGATTGCCATTCAGTAAATAGAATTTCTTTATGCGATTCCAAAATTTGTGGTAGATTAGCAGCATTCCCCTCTTTAGTTTCTTGCCAAGAGAGAAAATTTGTTAATCTTTCATTTGCTTTTTCCAAGTTCAGTCTCGCATCAACTGATTTGTCAACCATGGATGATGAAATTTCACACAGAGGAAGAACGAGTGAGATATTATGACATAATAGGCTCAATTGACTAGACAATGCCTTGGTAATTTGTAGTGCCTCCGATCTAAATTCTCCCACTTGGGGATATTCCTTGAATCTTTCTATCTAGAGTGATAGTTGAGTGATCTATTTTTCCTTTGATTTACTCAGTTGTTAATTTAATGATTGCAACTTACTGAATGCTTGGGATAGTTCCTGTTGCTTATGAATTGCATGCTCATCAATCCTTTGCTTTTCTTTGAGAAATTTCTCATTCAATTGGTAATTTAACTGCCTCTAGACTGCTAATTACTCTTCCAAGTGCTCTATCTTCTGTTATTTCTCTTGTGCCCGTGCTTCTAGCAAAATGATTGCTTGGTATTTTTCTTTTAACAAATTACTGGCCTCCGATGCTTTATTCATTGTGGCCGCTATGTATGCTCCAACATACTGAGAAAGTTTGGTGTGATCTTCAGAATGATTAACTTCTTCTCTCCATACCACATTTGTTCTCTCCATTTGTGAAGTCAAAAGAGGATATTGATCAATTTTCCTCTTTCTCCTTTGTCTTTTGATTATAGCCCTATGCTTAGGGCTATAGAAGACATCCAATGGTGGTATCTCTTCTACATGTAAAACAATTTCATTGGAGATATTTTCAGGGATTATTTCTACATCCTTATGAGTCATGGCTGGGCTGCTTGTTCCTTCAGTCAGAACTGTATTGATTACTAATTTCTGACTAGTTGTCACCTCAGGTGTGCTAAATACTTGAAAGCTCTCAGTATTACTAATGATGGATTAAAATTGCTGCCATTCCTTGATCAATTTAAGATCAACATAAATGCTTGAATTAAGGAGTTCACTACTTTTTCCTTGTCCCTGCTCTTGCTCTGGCAATTTTTCCTTTTCGTTAATCTTCTCCACTATAGGAGTCTTATCAGCAGCTTTCTATTCACTTTGACTCCATGACTGAACTGTTGGGGCTGTAGCTAATAGGTCTAAAGGTAGAGTTTGCAACCTCTGGGCTCTGAGCCTATTGAACCTTTCTAACACTTCATCTCCATATTTGATCCTAGCCAATCCTTTAACCTCAAAAAATATTTCGGTTGAAGCAAATAAATCATCAAAGTCATCTGCTTCATGATCAAATTTGGCAAGTTTAGCTTGAGAAGTAAAATTATGGGAAACCTTCCTTGGGTCATATTGCCTATTTGGAATGGTGGCAAGATTCAACATCTGAATCTTCTCTGCTTCTTTCTCTGCATGCTTATAATCACGTAAGGTAAAAATGCCACTCCGTAGGAGGAATATAGACCACATATGTTTCTTGGAATCCTTCAAGGTTCTTAACGTTCCTTCAACTATTATCTGATATGCCAACTCTCGGGCTAATAGTTTGTCAAGAACATATAGAGGAAGAACATGGGGTTTGGTAAGACTGCCAAAAATCCTCACATAAGTGAATTTCTCCTCTCCAAACTAGCTACCCACTATTGTTAGGTCAACTGCTGCTTCCTGAGATATCCTAGGGGCAGGCTTATTGAAGATAGAATAATATACAACTAGGACAAAACCCTTGCAAATTCTATACAGGTGATTCTTATAGTGGGCCTTACACAATTGTTTGTGGTAGATATGAATAGGATTAGGATCTTTGGAAGTCCACTTCCATCTGATTACATGGTATTCAAAATCAAAACAAATAATATCAAGAATATATGCACTATATTAGAAAGGAGGAATGATCTGGGAAGTTTTATATGCTTTCCTTCTGTATTCTAATATCTCAGTGGCTATTCTATCAGATAGAATATTTTCCCAATCCATAACATAATTATTAATCATAGCTTCCATTAACGGTACCATATCTATAGTAAATCTTGCAGAATCATGTTGTCCCCACAGTCTACACATCATAGCGCCAACATAGCAATAAGGAGAAGCTAATGAGTCAACAGAATACTTACCCGAGGACTCGTGCTTATGTTTCTCCATGAAATGTCTCCAGTGTTTGATCGGGTCCGATTCCAAGTCATTTTATTTTGCAAATGCTTCCAGGAATGCCTTGTTATAGCACTTCTCGGGCAAAGGAAGATGGTACATTTGCCTAAGATCTTCAGGTTTGAATGACCCGAATATCCTTCCATCAGCCGTGGAAAATGTTCTATCTAAAGTTAGGATTTTATCGATGACCCATCTAACCACATCAGTGTATGGAAATAATTTGGCCCATGCTGCTATCCTGTGAAGGTATGAACAGGTGAGTTCTTTGAGAGTTCCTTTTGACTTGCTGGTGGAATCACTTGTGGCTTCCTCTTCCAATTCTTCGAGCTCCTCTGCTTCTATCAAATTGTAAATGCTTTCACGGCTTGCATTTCCCAGACTGAGACATGTTGTAACTAATATTAATCTCTTCTTGCTTGATCCTAGTTCTTTAACTACAGGAGTTTCCTTGGCCTTCTTAGATTTCTTCCCCATATTCTCTAGATTCATGAGTTCGAAGAAACTCTGCACAAACAATTACAAACTGTAACATAGAGATATTGCCACTGAAGGCAATATGAAAATTGTTGGGTTGTGTTATATTCTTTCCACATAGTTAACAGGGGGTTTGAGGGTACCCGTAACCCCACTTTATGGGGTCCGGGGCAACACCCCAAAAAATTTTGGTTTTGGACCCTATGTTAGGTTGGGCGGACCCACATATGGTTTTGTGCATGATTTTCGCACATGTTGTTTTGGACGCGATGGTTTTCGGTCCATGGTTTTGGACGCGATGGTTTTCGGTCCATGGTATTGGATGCTTCGGCATGTATAAATATGTATTGAAACATTGAAAGGAATATAATGAAACTCAAGCTGGTAGTCCCGGTTTTGGGAACTAGTGGGAAATCTCTGTGTATATGTGTTTCATGTGTTATGCTCTCGCATTTTTATTTTTTCCTGTGATTTAGAATTCGTATGCAGGTAATTTCTGTACGGGGTTAACAACTACATTTGGTATCAGAATTGTTTTGGCTTCAAGGGGACGCCTTTGTTGCTGAGGGTTTTTCGCTCGGGCCGGTGGTAGACCCTGTTCAGTGGGAGATCTGCGAGATCGATTCTGGTGGTGAAAGAATATGGTGAGCAGCGGAAAGATAGATATTGAGAAGTTCAATGGTCAAAGTTTTGAGTTATGGAAACTCAAGATGGAGGATCTGTTGGTGGATAAAGATCAGTGGATCGCGGTAGATCCGGGTACTAAACCAATGGGAGAGACCGATGAAGAATGGAAGAAGGTGGATCAGAAGGAAAAGATCACAATACGATTGTGTGTCTCAAATTTAGTATTGTTGAATGTATCAGGGGAAGCTACGGCGAAGGCTCTATAGGACAAGTTAGGGACTTTGTACCAATCTAAGTCTCTGGTGAATAAACTATTCCTGTGGAAAAAGTTGTATAACCTGAGGATGAAAGATGGAGACTCAGTGACAGAGCATCTGAATGCATTTAACACTGTGGTAAGTCAATTATCATCTATTGATATTAAAATTTCAGATGAAGATAAGAGCATCAGTCTGTTGTGTTCTCTACCAGATTCGTGGGATAGTCTGGTTATTGCAATAGGTAGCAATGCAACTGCTTGGCAGTTTGATGAAATAGTCTCAGTCTTGCTGACGGAGGAGATGAGACGGAAAAATATGGACAACCAAAATGGTGATGCCTTGTCTGTACGAGGACGGTCCTAGAACAGAAACAAAAATAAGTCATCGAGTAGGAGATCTACATCTAGAGGGAGATCTAAATCTCCAGGAAAACCTACAAAGGTGGTGTGCTGGAAATACGGAAAGGAAGGGCACTTCAGAAGGGAGTGTAAATCTAAAGCTCCTGATAAAGGGAAGGGATCTGATGATGCTCCTTTTGCAGAGGCGAAAACCACCTCAGATGAAGGTGGGGATGTGTACTTGGCTTCTTCAAGTACACATGTAAAACATGAGGCATGGTTGATTGACTCAGGTGCATCCTTTCACTTCACTCCCCATAGAGAGTGGTTCTGCGAGTATGAGAAATATGATGGTGGTGATCTCTTCTTAGGAGATGATAGGAAGGCTAGAATCATTAGTCGTGGAAAAGTAAAGTTGAAGTTGCAAGGTGGAAGGGTTAGAACCCTTCCGGGTGTTCTGCATATTCCTGCGTTGGCCAGAAATCTGATTTCTGTAAGCAAGTTGGATGATGCAGGTGTAAAGACAGCGTTCGAGAAGGATACCTGCAAGATGGTTCGAGGAGCACTGGTATTGATGCGGGGAGTTCAGATTGGAACTCTGTACAAGCTGCAAAGAAGCACTGTTGTTGACGAGTGCAATAGTTCTATGGTTCCTGAAAATGGAGCAGAAAATCTACTGGTCTCTGGAGAGAAGACCATGTTGTGGCATCAAAGGCTTGGACATATTGGAGAAAAGGGCCTTCGAATACTTC
>APFE030546037.1:10740-26918 GCA_000404065.3 Pinus taeda
GTATTGGATGCTTCGGCATGTATAAATATGTATTGTAACATTGAAAGGAATATAATGAAAATCAAGCTGGTAGTCCCGGTTTTGGGATCCAGTGGGAAATCTTTGTGTATATGTGTTTTATGTGTTATGCTCTCGCATTTTTTTTTCCTGTGATTTAGAATTTGTATGCAGGTAATTTCTGTACGGGGTTAAAAACTACAAAAATGAACAGAATTAGGGTGATTGACATGATAAGTCGGATGTAGTTAAGAACCCCCATGAGCGAAATCTTTGAAGGATTCACTCTTAACTATGAAATTTAATAGTCGTTCAAGCCACAAATCGTGATGAATGAATATCATTAATAGCCATCTCCTCGATCATATATTGAATGATTACCTCAAGCATGTCTTTGGATCTCCCTGATCGGCGATTGGCGATAAATCAAAAATCGCAATCAAGGGTTTCAAAGGGAGAGGCTTCATTACTTGCAACGAATATCTCCAATCACTGATAAAGTGATATTATAATAAAGCAGAGTATTATGAATGCAACTCATTTAGATTATGTTTTCCTCTTGAGATGCGCGCCTTATTGATTGATCGCAATCGGGGGTTTGGCTTGCACTTTTATCCCTTTGTCATATGATATCTCTGATTATCGATTGCAATTACCTTCATCGGATCAGAGGATTTGATGAGGCCTTGTTTGTGTGTGTCCCTTTGTCATTGGGATACGTGATATCCGATCACTTTATCGCAATGTAGAATTATTTATAATGTTTTTCAAAGGAACACTTCGTATTTTTTAAAAGGATTTACAAAATGAATTATTTACATCAGGCCTTTTGATAAATATTTTTCTTATAATGAGGTCAATACTAGTTTTATTGATCAACTTACAAACCTTACTAATTTTATTTAAAAGGGACCCATTTCTTATTAAAAAAAAATTGTGTAAAAGTTTGTTTTTTTCAGAAATGGGGGGTTGTTGTATAGCACAACGCAACCTTAAAATACCAAGCATTAACATTGTACATGAAGTGCTACACTGATAAACCCAATGTGACATTGGCAGAAACCTAGTAGGCGCTAAATAAAGAGTTTAGAAAGCCTAAGTTAGAGGCACATTCAGTAACTAAGTTCAAAGAAATTCGACAAAATATAACTGAGTCGTCCTCGGATTTCGATCATAAGTTGAAATGTCTGATTGGGCAGGTCAATATGGTGATTACAGATTCCTAGCATCAGGACTAGTATTCCGCATCGCTCTTACCACACTTAGGTTTTCGATTGTCACAAAAAAAGGTAACAACACAAGAAGAAGTGGTAGAGATCGTGATGAGTTTGGAAGCCTCACTAATACAGGATATGTTATCACTCAGAAATTTCTATAGAAGTTATTAGAAGAAAGAAAATGACCGAGGTAACCACAAACCAACTTGCATCATAGGCTTTAGCCAACCTAGGCTCAGATAGGGCTCTCTCTATATGATGTTAGCATTGTTTGCTATGATTTCAGGCCAGTTATGAATGTTCTGGGAGTTTTTTATTTGTATCCAAGATTGGGTGGCGGGATCCTTGAAACAGATGGATAGAATGATGTCTTTAGACCATTGGGCTATGGAGTCAACAGAAGGGCAGTAGAACTGGATCAACTCACTAAAGGGAATATTCAAAGGGAAAGCTAGTAGAGTAAAGTGCAGGTCTTTGGAACAAGGGGGTGAAATAGTTTTAATCAGGGTGAGAGAGCAATTAAGGCTTCTCAAAACGGGATATTAATGTGGAAAAGAGGGTAATCGAAAGCAAAGGGCAATTAAGAATCATTTGATCTGGATTAGCAAGAAACAACCTAAACTAAGGAGCAATTAAGAATTCCTTAACTTAGATATCAGTTGAAAACATTTATATGCATAACTGTTAAAATAGAGTGTAATTAAATGTTCTAGTTATAGCACTTAGATTCAGAAATACATTAAATATTGTGGAAAAACTTTAAGAGAGATAACGATAACATAAGAAAATTCTTGTTTCCACTTCACTCAACACATGAATCCTGTGAAATATCTTGTCTTTATTCATCAATCCAGCTTCATGGCTCAGTCAATGATACAATAGCTTTACAGCCCTTTTGATCAAAATTCTATAGAAATGTCTAAGAATCCACCCTACATACTTCAAATTGTGAAGTATTTATACAAAATTGTTACAAAATATCTCAAACTAATTTGAGATTTAATATAGGGAATAAAAATATCTTCTTGAAATAAGATAGTGACAACTATTGAACTACTTTCATGCTATCCCATTTATTTTGGTATTGCTGGCCTTTATGGTTTGATTTTAGCCCTTTGTGCTACTTTGTTGTTTGATCTTTTACGCTAGAATCTTCATTTAATTTCGGCTTTCATCTGATACACTTTGACATTGATACTCTTTGACTCTACTAACATGTCTTCATATTTACACCTAATTGTTTTACTTTTACTGTACACTAACCTCTTTACTGCATATTTTTTCATAGTAAATCAGTCAATTTCTCCCACATTTCAGCATTAGGCAATTGGATTTTTAGCATCCTTCTATATATTTCATCTGCCTTAGTGTACTTGGAAAAAGTAGCCTTATTGACAAACAATTGTTTTACCTCATGCTGGAGGTAAAACAAGTTTTCAAACGTCTGGGATAGTAGTTTGCCTGCTGGCAATGCCTTCACTGAAGATGTGTTTACTTGTTCCTTTTCTAGCTCTCTGAGTTTGTTGCTGTAATCCTGTTGTGTCATGAGCTTGTCATTTATGACTAAGGAACTAGGTAACCCTTTCTCTCTCAAAATCTGAAACTTAGCCATAAATCTATCAACAGCTACTTGCATATTCTGGCATTTGTCCTCCAAGTTTAACATCAAGTTTCTCTTGGAAAGGACCTTCCTTACTTCCAAAATTGTTTCTGTTATGTCCTCAATTTCCAATTCCTGAAGCTCATATCTATTTTTACTGTTAAGGAATTGGATGATTTTGGTGGCATCTTTGGGCATCTCTCCCAATTCCTCTTTTACCTTTTAGATGGCTTTTGTAGCCATCTTTATTAGATCCATCTGTTCAAAGATTACCTGAATAGATGGCCAAATATCATTGATTTGTTATTGATCTAGGACAATTAATAACGTATTACAGACTCATGTGCATGGATGTGCCTATGTTATTTTATGCAACAGATCGATAAGATTGCGAAATGCATAGGCAATGAAGCAGTTAAAGAAAACATAATAGGAAACACATATAAACACAAGAAGTTTAATAAGGAGTTCACCCAATATTTCTGGGCTACGTCTCCTGGTCTAGCCTTTAGTGGTGACCTCTCTATTATGTTTTCAAGCATATTTTTTACAACAATGAGCTCAATTTGAGTCTCACACAATAGATATAAATAAGAAAGATTGTACTTGGATCCCCCAAGTCTCTAGAGTACACAGACTCTCCTTTCTAACTCTCGACCTCTATTGATCACAGTAGTATGAGCCCAATCTGAGACTCATACATGACAGACATTATAGAGGAGTGTGCTTGAACCTCTCAAGCCTTCTCTGGAGTACACAGACTCTCTAACTCTCTCTATCTCTATCTTAACTCTAGTTCGATGTTACCTTTGCTTATGTAGGTCAGCTTGGCTTCTTTTCTCTGCTTTTGGCTTACTGCCTACTGCTCTCTTACTTGCTTCTCTCTTTGTCAGTTTGTAGCTTTTAAGCCAATCTGCTTCCGAACTATTCGTTTCCACTTCCCGGCTTTCTGGTTCTCTTGCCTCTATCTATTTGAATCCCTCTGTCCTACATAATCAGTCACTATATAACGCCTCACAGGGAGGTGGCCACCTATTTCATAATGGATGAGTGTCATCTCTCTTGGACATATTTGAAATGACCATTCTCTCCATTAACTCCAAGAATTCCTGTGAAACACAACCTTTTGCCGATACATCGTCCATCTTGGACTTCAAATCCTATGTGACCTCGCTCCATAACCTTGTCAAATCCAGTCATCCATCAGAACATGTCTCCGTCGTTGATCTGGGGACCCCAGATCAGACAATCAATGTTCATATCAGACAGCTAAGTAACATGATGTTTACTTGTCCAATGTGAGTGGTTCTCTCTCTCTTCCCCGGGACGTATGGCACTCGTTGTATGGCATTGAGTGGAACTTGATTGAATCCACTTACTACTCAAAGCCCCTCTGATATTCTGTCAGTTTTGTGGAATCCCACTCCGATGGAACCGAAACATTATTTTCCACGTTTTTATAGTTATTTAAGGTTTGGGCACTCGGGGCTTCTCTTCACTAAGAGATTTTCCCTGCAATATGCGATTAGCAACTTGTCTCCACTGCTTAAATTTGTCATTGCATTTGTTGGTTGGTGTCAGTGCACGTTACCATGGTTCATTACTCTGCATGCTAGATCAACAGCCCTCATTGATCCTCGGTGATTGTCATTGCAACTATCTGAGGATTCCTTCCAATAGCTTGATCTTTATAAGACTTTGAATCTTTGGCATGATTTTTAAAGAGTTCATGAAAACTTAGAGAGTGTTCTAGGATCCATTTTGGATCATGCCTTCCCACTGAAAAGGCTTTTGGACCACCAAAATTTGATTTTTTTAAGCATCACTCATTTGAAGATATAGATTCCTTGCTTGCCCAATTTCTATCCATCTTGCACTACTTGGTTTTGAAACTTTCAGTCCAATCTTGAGGTACTCAACATCCCCTCTGCATGCAGTCCTCACCTTCTTGTCTAGAACCGTGTCTTCCTGAAATTCATTGAGATATTCAGGCAAGAGATCATTAATAGAAGGCAATTGACTCTTCTTTTCGAGATCTTCAATTAATGAAGGTTCAAACAGTCTCAAGCTTTCTACATTAACTACTAAATAGATGTGCATGTAAGCTGGCAAATCAAGGTGAAAAAAATTCTCACTGGTTTTCTCAAGTATCTTAAAAGCTCCATACCTTATCGACTTCAGCTTCTTACCTTCACCTTGCATTCTGTCATTGCTGATATACAGTGAGACTTGATCACCAACTTGGAAACTATGCTCAATCTGATGCTTATCATGCCTTGCCTTGTACTTGGCTTGGCTCTTTTCCATTTGTTCCTGTACTACCTGGTGAATCTCTTGGATTTGTTTAATGAACTTGGTTGCCTTGTCCACATCACTATGTCCATCAACTGCTATGTCTTTACCAAGACAAAATCCAAGGGACCTTGGTATGAAACCAAAACGGGCTTAAAAGGAGATCTTTGTGTAGAAGAATGTTTAGCCTAGTTGTAAGCATGTTACACATAACACAACTGTTCATCCCAAAGCTTGGGGTGCTTGTTGCAATAGCCTCTGAGCAACTGGATCACTATCTTGTTGACCACTGTTTGGCCATCTGTTTGTGGATGAAAGACTGTGCTTTTCTTCAGTCTAGTTTCCATCAATTCTTGCAGATTAGACCAAAATTTCCCAACAAATTGGGAATCTTGATCAGATACAATGGAAGTGGGTAATCCAAAATGAACCCATACATGTTGAAATAAAAAATTTCTATTTGTTCAACTATAATATGTTTGTTACAAGGTATTAAAATACACATTTTGCTAAACCTATCCACAATAACATATAAATAGTCATGACCTTTTCTAGATTTAGGCAATCCCCCAACAAAGTCCATGGAAATACTTTCCTAAGGATGAAAAAGAATTGGTAGTGGAGTGTACAAGCCTAGTTTTCTATTGTTGGGATTGCTTTGAACACACATGGTACACCCTCTTATATATCTAGAAATTGTCTCATTCATTTTTGGCCAATAACAAAATCTTTGCAACTATGCAACTGTTTTACTTACACCAAAATGACCTGATATTAGAGAAGTGTGTGCTTCTTGAATTATATTTACTCTTTCGGTTCGAAGAATGCATACCTTTCCCAAATGATACAAGAGTTGGTCATTAACATGATAATCCAATTCTTCTACTTGTTTTCCATGACTTAAAGTTGCATATAGATCTTTGAAATCTATATCTTGAACATATTATTCAATGTAACTTTCATGCAATACTCAATTATGCTTAAGTATAGTAGATGCATTTATGATTGGTCTGGACAACATATCTGCAACTTTATTATGTATGCCCTTTTTATATCTAATGACAAGATGAAATTTTTGTAGAAAACCCATCCACCTATAGTATCTTGATTGCTGCAACTTAGTTTGTGAGTGTAAATATTGAAGTGGTTGATGATCGGTATGTATAATTGTCTCTTTGCCCATTAAATAATGTTTCTACTTTTTCACACCCTGTACTAATGCATACAATTCTTTATCATATGTGGGATAATTAACTATTGCAGAATTAAATGCCTCAGAATGATAACATATGGGTTTACCATGCTGCATCAACACTGCTTCCATGGCATAATCACTGGCGTCCGTTTCAATCTCAAAGGGTCTTTGAAGATCGGGTAGTGCTAGCACTGGTGCTATACTAATCTTTTCTTTCAAGGTGTCGAAGGCTTTCTGCTATTTGCCTCCCCACTGAAACACCTAGTTCAATCCTGTTAAAGCATGTAAGAGAGCTACAATCAAGGAAAAGTTAGAAATAAACTTCCTCCAATACTGTGTTTCTCCTAGGAAGCTTCTAACTTATGTAGCAGATTTCAGTTGCTCTTAGGCCACTTTACAATGACTGCAACCTTAGAGGGATCTATCTTCAATTCACCACCCCCTACAATATGACCCAAATAATTCAAATATGTTTTGCTAAATTCACATTTTGATAGCTTAACATAAATATTTTCTCTTTTCAAAACATCTAGAGTCTACTTTACATGTTTCAAATGTTCTTCCCAGGTTTTACTAAATACAAGAATGTCATCTAGATATATAATGAAAAAATCGTGAATAAAAGGCCTGAGTACATCATTCATTACTCTCATGAAAGTAGCAGGAGCATTAGTTAAGCCAAAAGGCATAACCAACCACTCATACAATCCCTGCTTTGTTTTGAAAGCAGTCTTACATGCATCTTGCTCTATAACTCTGACCTGATGGTATCCACTATGCAAGTCCAACTTGGAAAAGTAAACAACTTCTTTCAACTGATATAATAGATCATCTATGCGAGGAAGGGGATAATGATTTTTTATCGTTATCTTATTCAGTGCTCGGTAATCAATGCACATTCTCCATGAGCCATCTTTCTTTCTCACCAAGACAATTGGAGACCCACATGGTGATGTGCTAGGTCTTATGAACCCTTTCTCAAGCAACTCCTATACCTTCTTCTTGATTTTTTCATTCTCTAAAGTGGATAACCTATACATTCCAATGTTAGGAAATGGAGCATTGGGTGGCAGACCTTTAGGTTCTTGAAATAGCATATCATATTCTAAATCAACTTTTTCTAAATCAACTTGTTGTTTAGCATTATAGCTTTCAAATACATTGGTTTTATCAAGTTTCTTTTCCTTTACAACCATCAGTAAAAATTGTTTGCATGAATTTACATTTCTTTTCATATGCCCTGAGTTTATGATAGTATAATTATTCTTGAGTTTATGAGCTCTTACGATATATTCAATTCCATCTTTAGCGAGTTGATACTTGTTTTCAGCTCTATATAAAATGGCTTTTCTATCATACAAGTAAGGACTTCCTAAAATAATTCCACATATATCCAAGGGAACATATCTAACTCAACCTCATCTACAAATGCTGACCCAAAAGAAAACCTAAGTTTACATTGTCTAGTCACTTGTAGCTTTGCTTTATCACATAACCAACCCAATGGATATAGCTTCTTGTGAGGCGTGGTTAGTAATCCCAGTTTCTTTACAATTGCCTTATAAATTAAGTTTACTTGTGAGCCACTATAAAACAAAGTATCAATATTTTGATGCTTGGAAATAACTATAATATGAAAAAGCTCACGCCTTTTCCTCTCATTTTCTTCATTATCAGTAGATTGTGGAGAATTACTAGTAGATGGTTCAGAATTTTTACCTTTTATACCTGTGGTTGTGATTGTTGTTTCATCTCCTGAGTATGACCCCAAATCCTTCTGAATAGTTGCAGCAATCTTCTTCCTTTTGCCATCAAACTTCTTGGGTTTCAGCTCCAGATGCAAAATCCAACAATGTTCATCATCATGCCCATCCTTCTCGTAGTAAGTGCACAAAGGTTTGGTCTTTTGTATAGCATTTGTCTTCCTCTCTTTCCATTTTTTCTTTCTCTTTTCCTTGTTCTTGCTTGCAGTGGGTTTTGATGATCCCCCGACTTCGGGGTTCACATTCTTGCCTCTAGCCTCTAGATGTGTAGCCTAAATAGACACCTCATCTATGCTAGTAGGATTAAACATGAGAATGGTGTGCTTTAAATAGTTGTGTAGACCACCTATATACTTCAACAGAGTTTCACGTGAGTCGAAAGAAATGCCTAGAATCAAAGATCTTTTTCTAAATCCTTGGGTGTAGCTTTGTACACTTTTCCCTTTTAATTGGCGAAGAGTTTGCCAACTCATCATAGCTTGCTGCATATAAGCTAGTGGATAGAATTGTTTTTTAATGGTAGAAACAAATTCATTCTAGGTAGAAAGAATTTTACCATGCTTCTTCAAATTAGCTTGCTTCCTGCCTTCCCACCATACTAGGGAAGTTCCTCCAAGGCGTAGGCTAGTGAGTTGAATAATTCTCCTTTCTGAATCGATGTTGTGCACTCTACAAGATACATCAATCTGTTTAATCAAGTTATCTAGCCTTTCTGCATTCAATTCTCCATCATAAACTGGCAAATCAAACTTCACATCTAATTTAATCAAAGAAGGTTTCTTCTTTTTCTTTTTAGGGCTTTCTTTATGTGAAGAAGATGATGATGAAGGTGATGATGGGGGAGATGGTGGAGAGGGCTTCTCTTCTTTGCCTTTGCCTTCTGGGTGGGCAACTAGAAGAGGTTATTCTACTCCTTTATCTTGTTTGGAGGTTGATGACTCTTCACCTCTACCTCTCTTAAATTCTCTATACATTTATTCTACCATGGCTCTCATGGTCATGAAACTGTCCATGAACTGGGAGTCTGATTCCAAGGGACTTTCTTCTGCCATTTTCCTCATATGATAGACTCTTCCAATTTTTGGGTTAGCTTCAACCAACTCTCCTTCTCCAAATTTAAGCTTTGTCCTAGTTAGAATTCAACAAAAAAAATAATCCAACACATGCTTATCTAACCTTAGCAACCCAGAGCTCTGATACCGCTTGATCTGTTATTGATCCAAGACAATTAATAAGGTATTACAGACTCATGTGCGTGGATGTTCCTATGTTATTTTATGAAAAGGATCGATAAGATTGTGAAATACATAGGCAATGAAGTAGTTAAATAAAAGATAACAAGAAACACATATAAACACAACAAGTTTAATAAGGAGTTCACCCAATACTCCTAGGCTACATCTCCTGGTCTAGCCTTCAATGGTGGCCTCCCTATTATGTTTTCAATTAGAGTTTTTACAATAGTGAGCTCAATTTGAGTCTCGCACAATAGATATAAATCAACAAGACTGTACTTGGATCCCCCAAGTGTCTGGAGTACATAGGCTCTCCTTACTAACTCACAACCTCTATTGGTCATAGTAGTATGAGCCCAATCTGAGACTCATACATGACAAGTATTAGAGAGGAGTGCGCTTGAACCTCTCAAGCCTTCTCTGGAGTACATAGACTCTCTGAATCTCTCAATATCTGTCTTAAGTCTAGCTCAATGCTGCCTTTGCTTCTATAGGTTAGCTTGGCTTTCGGCTTACTGCCTATTGCTCTCTTACTTGCTTCTCTCTCTATCAGTTTATGGCTTTTAAGCCAATCTGCTTCCTGACTATTCGGTTTCGCTTCCTGGCTTTCTGGTTCCCCTGCCTTTATCCGTTTGAATCCCTTTATCCTTCGTAATCAGTCACTGTATAACACCTCACAGGGAGGTGGCCACCTATTTGATAACGGATGAGTGTCAATTCTCTTGGACATATTTGAAATGATCATTTTCTCCGTTAAATCCAAGAACGCCTGTGAAACACGACCTTCCACCAATGCATCGTCCATCTCGGACTTCAAATCCTATCTGACCTCGCTTCATAACCTTGTCAAATCTGGTCATCCATTGGAACACATCTCCTTCATTGATCTGGGGGCCCCAGATCCAATGGTCATCATTCATATCAGGCGGCTAAGTAACATGATGTTTACCCATCCAATGTGAGCAGTTCTCTCTCTCTTCCCTGGGATGCGTGGCACTCACTGTATGGCATCGGGCAGAACTCGGTTGAAACCACCTACCACTCGAAGCCCCTCCAATATTCTATCGGTTTTGTGGAATCTCGCTCCGATAGAACCGAAACATTATTTTCCATGTTTTATAGTTATTTCAAGTCCAGGCACTCAAGGCTTCTCTTCACTAAGAGATTTTCCCTACGATATGCAACTAGCAACTTGTCACTAATCACATATCAGAAACTACCTCCATTGCTTAAATTTGTCCCTGCATTTGCTGGTTGGTGTCAGTGCGTGTTACCATGGTTCGCTGCTCTGCGCGCTAGATCGATGGCCCTCGTTGATCCATGTTGATCACCATTGCAACTGTCTGAGGATTCCTTCCGATAGCTTCATCTTTATAAGACATTGAATCTTTGGCATGATTTTTAAAGAGTTCATGAAAACTTAGAGAGTGTTCTAGGATCCATTTTATTTCAATCATTGACAATGTCAATGATATTGGCCTATAATAATTCCTTAGCTTGTCGAAGAGGTTCTTTCAGTTTTAGGTCCTTCTCCATGGCTTTTATTCTCTCATTCATTCTGGTAGAATTTTGCACTTCTTCCTTGTGCATGATTTTAGTAATCTTGCAATCAGTTTCCAAGCTTGTCACCTTTTCTTTCAGCTTATTCATTTACGTAGCTTGTATGGACATTTCCTCCATAGCTCTAACCAATTTTGCTACTTCATCTGATGTACCTGTTGTTGATGTAGACTGTGTTAAAATATGTTTTGTTGTGGCCATAGAAGCTGTGGGAGCCAGTGAGGCTGCCAATGTAGAAGGGACATCTGTTTAGACTATTGGGATGACATTTACAGAGATAGTGGCAATATCACTTTGCTTCAATTGAATTAAAGTGTCCAATTCCTTCTCTGTCTCCCTTAACTAATCATTTAATTTTAGGACTAAGTCCATCAATTCTTCATGTCTGGTTTGGTTTTCCAAGACTTCCTGTGTCTGGGGATGTTGTAGCTGAGGTATCTTCAATTGATTTTTGAGTGTTTCAATGTCATCATTCTTCTCATTAATTAGTTGCTTAGTGGCTTTGATGTTTTTTGGATCATGTCCCAATTCAATCACTAAGTCTCCAAAGACTTAATTCTAGTATCCTTGGCTTGTGAGGAGGCCTTCTCTAACTGATATTGGGCAAAGATATTGGTCAAAGAATTCTGCAATTAATGGGAAGCTATGGCTTTACCTGTAAGAGAGTGGGGTTAGATTTGGACATGGTTGGACTTGTAACGTCTCATTGATTGATTCATCTGTGATGGTAAAGGAGACTTTCTGGTCAGGGAACATTACAGCTCTCCGGCTGGGAATGTAACAGGTATGGCACATATGGAAAATTTCATGAAAAACATGTACTTGGGGAAATTAGTATTTGGGAAAATTGGATTCCCAAAGACCAATGTCACCAGAATGGTTCAGGTATCTGTCCCTACTCAAATAATGAGGTCTAAGAAAGACCTCATATGCACTTGTATCTCTGATTTGAAAATCCCTGTATGCTAGTGAGAGGTGGTCTATGTCAAAATGAGGAGTTGTGATAAGTCTGACATCCATGGCGATAGGGGTAGCCATAATTCAGTTCTTGTGAATTTGAATTTGACTTTCACAGGTGTATTCAGAGGTTTTGACGAAAACTAGCAGTTTTGAGAAGGGTTTGGGCAACAAAATTTCAATTTTGAAGAAATTTTAATTAATTTTACTTAATTAAAACACTTTACAGGTTGAACATTTTCAAATTTGAAAGGGTGAATGGTAATTCGTGGTGAAATACTTGGAAATGGGTGAATTATCTTCAAATTTGGAGTTCACGGCAGTTGCAGAAGTTCGAATGGCTCTTGTACAATTTGAGAGGTTGATTGGGGTCTCTTCAGCTTCTTCAAGAGTGAATTTAGAGTTCAATTGGTGAATTCAGTGTTTGCAGGTGTCGCATTGGTTTGCAGAGGTTCATAAAGAAAACGAGCGAAAAAGGAAAAAAACGGCTTGTCGGCCTTTTTATGAAGCAACGATCATTTTCTGCGGGTAATTTATGAATGAACAGTGGGTGGTTTATTAGGTTGAGTGGGGAGGTGGTTTTCTAGGCCATCGCACCACTTTTGTGGAGGAGGCAGTATTGAGGAGGGGTCACCCGATCTACTCCAGCGGTCAACATGTAGCAGTCGAGGGTCAGGGAAAACTGCATTATCAGGTGGGTAAAGGTCAGCTGTCGGGAGTAGTTGATATGGCTTTGGACCATCAGATGGGGGGATGGTGATCGGATGATAGTCAGGCGAGGGAAGTGTGCAAGTGATAAGAACACGGGTTTCACGGGGGCTCAGTGCTTTAAACTTCGACGGTTTCGAGTTAATTAAGACTTAATCGCTGATTTAATCAACTAGGTGGGGTTTAATGATAGGTTTAATTGGTTTTTTCGGGATATTGGGTAAATGGTATAGTTTATATTTAAACTAAGGGTTGGGATATTTATTTAGGGGATTTGATTAATATACGAGAAAACGTATATGGGGATTTATATAATAAAGTTAAAAATTAATATGAAATGAGTGGAGTGAAAATACCCTTAGCATAAATGTAAAATATGTGCATTTTATTTCATGCATTTGATACTTGGGATAAATTACTTTTGTGGGGTTTTTGAGTGAAATAGAATTTAACATGGGGGTTTTCATTTTCCTTAGGAAAATGAAGTTTATCCTTAGGAAAAGGGGTTTTATTAGGATAATGAAGGGGAAATAAATTTCATGAAGGGGATTCTAACACTTGATGTCCATAAGTCATTAAGTCGAGGGTTCGGTCCCACCAAAAGTCAGGGAAATGCTCTAAGCCTCTTTGACTTGAAGGATTTAAAGTACTAGAACATACTTGTGGATAGAAAATTAGTAAGTAAGGGGGGAAATGTATGAATGGGGGTTAATTATATTAACATGCAAACCTTTTTTTTTGCTTCCATAATTGATCATACATATAGAAATATGTGTCTAAGCATGATGCATGTGTTTTGATCCAATCAACTTTATGCTTCAACAACCTTTCTTCTACTTACCCATCACTTACCCTACCATTTTTTCTTCATTTTATTTGGGTGCATTTACACTGGAAAACCCTTATCATCCATATTTCTTTTGAAAAGTAATCTATCTAATTCTAACCTTATATCATCTAAGGGCTCAAATTAAACTTATGAGCTCCTTTTATTTCTCTACCTATCTAATGATCTGACCGGATTAAATTGTTTGGTCAGATTTTATTCTCTAACTATACACATAAAATTCAAAGTATGAAATAACCAAGATAAAATAGTTTGATGACCATGGATTGTGGCATGAATAAAAAGTTACACACAATCATTATTATACATAAGGGTAAATAGTAGTGGCATTTAGAGTTGCACACTTTCATGGTCTCTTTTGTTTTTTGGGTTCATATATTTTCTTTTTTTTACTTTCTCTTATTCTTTTTGTCCTTTGATATTTCTTTTAGGACACACCCTCTTTATATTTTTTAATTTTTAATATGGAAAACATTTGCAGAAAGAAAAGGCATGTACAATATTACAAGGATTAACCTTACTCATTCAAAATTATGACTCAATGGCTCCACTTGGTGATCACATTTTCTAATGAAATGTCAAGAACCCTAAAGATCAGTAGCCTTTGAATTGTTGCTAATGTTACCTTGCAAAGTGTCCATCTATGAATCTACATTATTGATACTTATGATAGTAAATCTTTTTAAAGCTCAGGGCCTTCTGTTCGGGCTTCAACTTCAAAGATCACCATCCAATCCAAACTAGACTTTGTAAATAAAGTATGTACAAATGGGAAATGAAAATTGTAAGTAGGTTCAAAGTAATGTTTTAGAATTTGATCATTCACTGGACCACCTTATGCATCTGTACCATTAATTTTTGTTATGATCTTGACCCATGAGAAGATACCAGAATACCAAATATCTGAAGAAATAGACCCAGAACACAGAACAATAAGAAATAACTGCATGTATTTTATTATCCAAAAAGGAAAGCAATGTTCACTTGCCTCTTCGAGGGGGCAACCTCTAATAGAGCTAGGCTCAATTACAAAATAAGACACAACACTCCTCATGGGGAGTCTCTATCCTTTATATAGGATTCATACATGAAATACCATGGGTCAGTACCATGGTTCTTATTAATACCATCTATCTAATACCATGGCCCATTTGCAACTAACTGTGGTTCCTTCTTTAAAATGCGGGTCAACCACTTACAATTATTAATATGGGCTTTATTGACTCTTTAACTAACTATAACTATGACTCGACTCTATTACAAAAATAAGGGGGTTAGGGTTGGACCCTATGTTGGGCAGCGGAGCCCCCATGTATGGGTTTTGGGGCTTAAAGCCCACAATTTGGGGTAAAAGTATGGTAAAAGTTCCACAAAGAGCATGAAGCGCAAATTGTAATGAGTCAATTCAAAGGGTTGTCCACTCGAGAATAATGTAAGATAATAGAAAGCGAGTCGGCCTGCCCATGGTTCGTGGACCATGGGAATGTATAAATAGAGAAGGGCTCTAGGGTTAGAAGTTAGTTTTTGGTAATTCTTGGGAAGATCTGAAGTGTATGGGATTGTGAAGACGATATTTGCTCTGAGTCTATAAGTCCAAGTCATGGGTGATAGTAGTAGAATAGCCTCTACAGCTGTGTATGTAGAGGCCTAGTAGAGTTCGTAGCTATGTGCACGGACCCCTATAGCTGAGTGCGTAGGGTGGAAGTGGAATGTACTAGATTAGTGTTAATAAAAGATAAGTTGTTCTGGAAACATTGTGTGTTTTCTCGCAGATCTATATGTTTATGCTTTTGTTTAGAGTTTATGCAAATCTATAAGATTTACGGGTGCGCGCACTGGTTATAATTGTTGAATGTGTTAACACTCAGGTTGTCCCCTGCTCCTCAAGGGATACGGCCGAGGTAACCACAGACCAAGCTTTGGACTGCCGGTCCTAGCCTACCAGCAGTCAGAGAGGGCTCTCTCTTCGGGATTTAGCTTTGTTTTAGGAAATGATTTCAGGCTAGTTATTATGCACATGGTTTTTTGTTTAAGTTTGGCGGGATGAATGATCAATTCAGGCAGTGTTTGGCATGCAAAGCGCAAAAGGTTTAGAACATTGGGCATGGAGTCAAGGATGTGGACTGAAAAATGTGTTTTCTTTGGCAAAGAAGGGACTACAGAGCAGGATAGTTGCACAAGGACTAATATCAGGTTTGAATGAGGATGAAACGGATGTCAGGGAATGAAAGACAGCTAAGTAATTTTCATTCGTGCTAACAGAGGGAACATGAATGAATATCCTATAGGAGCAATTAAGAAATTCCTACAACAATATTCATATACGGAGGAAACTAGTGCAAATATGAGCCTAAGAGTAATTCATATTTACAGGCTAATTTAGCAAGAAAACATTGAGAAAAAGCAGGGATTGAGGGCAGAGCACAGCTAAGTGATATCTGAACTATTCTTTTTCCCTGCAAGTTTAGATCATGACACAAATATGATATAGAAAACATAGCAACTGTAGAAAGAGATAAGGAAAACTTATTAGTCCATGAAGAAGCACGGGAATTCTGTAATCTCAATCTTCAGCCATCAAACACACACGTAGACAGTCCAAACACATTAGTTCCAGCAAGCTCTGTTCATTAAATTTCTTGGAGCGTACACAGCAAGCCTCAAAATGAAATTACTGATCAAGACATCTCTCACCCTTTGAACAGTACATAGGGAGGTTTTTATAGAAAAAATTTACAGACTTAGATCTGTGGATAAGATCTCAAGGAAAATATCTCAAAATATCTATCAAACCGATCTAAACAGAT
>APFE030546052.1:0-37752 GCA_000404065.3 Pinus taeda
TAGGGACTTAGGAACCCTCAGTTTATGGACATTTATGATTGGGGTTGAAGTGCCCAAAAATGTTTATAAGACTAACTCGTTTGGTTCTAACAAATCAAGAATTCTATGTAGTAAAGTAGACTTACATCGTAGATCCGAATTATTTACAATGAAAACTTTATTCTTGATCTTATTAAAACATAGATAAATTCAAGAGTACATACGTATTTCCTTATCTTAGACAAAATTTGAACACATTTTGATATTTCATAGAAATATAATGATGCAATGTACTTGTGGGACATGAGAAAGCTATCTACATCTAGCACCCATCACTAGACAATAGTGTTATAGAGATAGCATGCAACACCTATTCAACACTACCTTCAAGCTTCAAATTCATCAATGGATTTACTTTAGTAGCAAATTCTAGTGGGATTTCATTAAATACAATCCAACAAAAGCTATTTATGTTAGTTGGCGTTGCCTTCTTTGGATCTATCCGCCTTTGGAAATAGAATAACTGATATTCCCCAATTTTTGAGGTACTTTCTTCATGTTCAACATGGGCTATTGGGTTCTTCAGGTGGAAATGGTTGCAAATATTAGATGTATAATGGGGTCAAGCATTCAATTCAAGGTTGTTGCTCCTAAGGTTTATTGGGTGAATTATAAAACACCAAGTACTTGAAACATGATATATATGGTAGTAACAAAAACCTACCCAATATCCCACTTAAGAATTCAAAATGTTGGAAATAGGAGATGTCTTAAACAATAACAATTATTTAATTTCATAATCACACTAAAATAAACAAATCTTTAAAATCTTGAAAGGTGTGAAAACAATGGAATTGGAATATTATAGCTATGTTAGGGTAGATATAGTTATGTAAAATGTAACTTATATCTAAAACACGTAAATGTAACTTCGACAGCTAGATGAAATGTAACTTCTATATAAAAAAACTAGAGTTGGAATATTATAGTTACGTCAGGGTAGATATAGCTATGTGAAACGTAACTTCAGTATAATATTCTAAATATCCTTTTTCAGTCATTTAAGAGACAAACATTTTTTTATCTTTGGTTAATAACTTAATACTCCACCAAAAATAGCAATGAATTGTTCTTCACCAACGACGGAGAAATTTTAAAACAATGTGAAAATGCTTACTCATTCCCCTTAAGATAGTGTGAAAATGCTTAATCATTCTCCTGCCATGTTTCTGATATTTTACTTATGTCCGGATTTAAGTTAGTCTAATGTAACTTCTACATATTTGACAATTTAAATGTAGAAAATTACATAGATTGAAGTTATACAATTAACATATGAACAATAAGATACAATATGCATGAGTTATAAGTAATATGGTTTTTACATGTTTTATCAAGACAATGTTTTTCTCATCTCATTAAACTCTTATCTTATAGTATGTGATGGATATAACCTTTCAAAGTCATCATTCTCATATCTTATATTTAATGATGGATATAGCTTTTAAAAGCATCAACCTTATTTGTTATTTTATGTATGGTCAATTCAAATGAAAGTGCTCATAATTTTATTCAATATTATCTTGTACAACTAGAAATAAAATGATTTGGGGGTGGTGTTTCTAGTGATTCTCAAACTTGTTTTAATTACCTAAGTTTAGCCTATTTAAAGTAAATAGTTTCGCTGACCATCTTATCTTCATGTCAGTGACTTTGCTTGAGGGAGTCTTCATGACATCCACCATCTCTAAAAATTATGAAATATTATTAGTATCTTGCACTAAATAGTCAATGTTGGCATAGAATATTTTATTGTTACTCCATGTCATAATTTTTTTTATATTTTATGATTCTTGGTTTCGATTTCCATGCTAAGACTAGATTCATCATGCCTACTAGGATATTTAGTTGTGAAAACATCATATTGCTCACTTTTAATTGTACAAAAAATGGAGAGTATGCACAATGACATGTAGTGACATGTGGGTGTCTATTTTACTCAATGATATGCTTAATTTTTAACCCATTCCAATCCTACCACGATGAAATTACGAGAAACAAGGACACAAGAAGAACTATCAAAAAATGAAATTAGAGACTTTAGAATGCAACTCAATTGTACATGAATGTAATGATAAGTATTTCCAGCTTCCTCGACACTGATGAGCATCGAATCACACTGTGAAAAATTCCTTGCATTATGAGAATTGGATTGCACCTGCACTAATCCTCAATAGTAGTTCCTTGACTTGCCTATAGATATAATTTTAGAAACAATGCTACTCTTGCAATTATTCCCTATATGGATCATCTTTTTCCCACCCTATTGATAGTTAATTTTCAAGGCAATAGAATAGAACTCTCCAATTGCATAATCACCTTTCAAAACAATGCTTGAGTATTTCCAAGTGATTATTGAACCAATCTCTACTCAGGTCCATTAAATCCTTGATTTGTTTCCATCTCACAAACCTCTTTTCATAATAAAATTATAAATCCCACATTTTCCTTCCTCATCCCCGACATACAAATTTTTTACAGTGGAATACATTATCATTGTTGCCTCGGTGCAATAGGGACTATTGTGGCATGGAGATTATTTGTATCATAACATGGTGCAGTGCATCTGTCAATATGTCACAGAACTCCTCTCACCTCACATAACTCCTCTCATCTACAATAATAAGAGTCCTCTCAAAATGCTTGGTCTCCATCTCATTCATCCTGAAATAAGTGGGTATTTTCATGGGTGACAAAGTGTGCTTGGGGATTTAATCAAAGGAGATATCACTAAAAAAAATACAATGATGTATAATAGTTATCAGAAGGAGGGACAACCTTGCCAAGCTACTTGCTAACTAGATAAACATACTCCTGAATTACCTCTTATAACAAACAAAAGATAACCTCAACTTCCTACAGAGTCTACATATGCATGATAGCAATGAAAACAATGTCGAAAACAACATCTACAACAACATTGGTCAATCTCTTCTTCTAGTCAAGGGCATGCCCAACTTTTGAAAAGTATCAAGCATGTCAAGATCCACCTCATCCAGGCTCCTCTTCTTCTTCTACTCTCTCTGTTTAGGTTTAGAATAATAGGAAAGGTCTTGGAAATTGATGGGTGGGTAAAAGTCATCAGACCATTTGGGTTCTTCCATTTTTAATCATGGTTTGTAAGCAGTGAATCTAAATTGCAAAATCCATTCAGTTTCCTTCCTTTTAGCTAAAATTAACATAATCTTTTGAGATTTGTAAGGTTTAATGGATATAAGTATATTCTACTTAAAATATAGTAACATGGTTTAAAACTATAGGCATTGAGATCAGAATCTAAGGATGAAACAAAAATTATTTTATGTTCATGATTACAAGAAATTTTAATTTCATTTTAAAATGTTTGAGGAATGTCTAGCATTTGCATCCTCCCAAAAAATGCACTTACATCACTCAAGCCCTTTGAATTTGGGCATGGTAGACTCCATTACACAAACAATCAACCACTAAAAAAATGGTGAAAATAAAAAATAAAATTTCATGCTTTCTAACCCTAGAAACGTTAGGGAGGAGCACTGATCTATACAATAATGATATGAAAAATGCTTAATTGTCCATTGTCTTTTGATGAATTGTTGACCACAATCAAGATTTTAATTATCATAATCATTAAGCCCTTTGTACAATAAGGACATGCAAAATGCTTACTTGTGCATTGTCTTTTCATGAATTATTGGCCCCAATAAGATCTACATTATCATAATCATTAAACCCTCAACTCTAAATAAAATTTTCGCTTTGATCATATAAATGCTGGAAATTGTTTACCCGTAAGAACAAAAATCATCTTTAGTAAAAAGGAAAAACTCTCCTGAGTCCAAATTCATACCCATGTAAAAATTACCAAAATCTCCAAGCCCAATGACCTTGCCCTTCCTACATCTAATCGTTGATGCTCTCCTAAGGTGTTTCCCATGCAAACTCCATCTGTGGTTTGAATCCCATGAAATCCATAGATCAGGTTGATGGGCTTCCTTCCTCTAGAATTTCAACACAAATGTAGACAAGGCAGAGAAACATGCAGTGCTACAATGTGATGTTGTAATATGTGAACATTTTATTTGAACCCAGCACTAAATTGGAAATGAAAACGACAAGAAATATTTATAATGGAAAAAATAAAAGAGATATTTATAATATAAAATAAAATATATATACTTCAATTGGTTAAACGATTTATTTTTAATAAGAATTTGTTATTTTTGGGCTAACTTAAAAAGAAGAAGAAGTTAAAAATGATATTGGGATGAGTTTAAACATTTAAATTAATAAGTTAAGTTAATAAAAATCATAAAATTCAATTTGTTATATTTTTATTTTGTTATTAATTTGCGAACAGGCTTTCTTACAATACAATGGGTCAATACCATGGTTTATGGTACTACAAGTCCAAAAACCATAACGTATTTCACAACCAAAATATTTTTTAACAATATGACAAGATTCTTAACCGTGGATATTCAACCGCACATTACGGTAGATATTATTAAATTGTAAAAGGTAGCCTTTGTTACAGTACTGTAGGTCAATACCATGGATTATCAATACCACATTCCCAAAAATCATAAATTATCTCACAATCAAAATATTTTATAACAATATGACAAGATTGTTAACCATGGATATTCACCCCCACTTTACCATGGATATTAACTTGTAAATAGGCTTTGTTACAATACCATGGCTTATCAATACCAGATGCCAAAAAACCATAACTTATTTCATAGTAAAAATATTTTATTTTAATTCAATTTTACAACATTTTTTAATTAAAAAAGGGAAAATGTTACAATTTGAGATATATTTAATGAATCTAACAACTTGATAAATAAAGATATTTAATCATTACTAATAATATTTACCTCTCAAAAATATAATAAATAATTCATAGCAACTATATTTTGATTTAGTGTATAATATTTTATTACTTTATAAATCTAAATCTATGTAAATATTTTGTTATAAATAAAGGGGTTTTCTCCTCATTCTTCACCATGACCATTCTCATGGTCCCTATTATCATCATGCGAGATTGAGCTCCCATCTTTGAGTTCAAGCCTCTATTACCCCTTTTTTCCCATAACATACATTAAGAGAAAGAGTTGAAGCTAAAGTGAAGAGTATCCAAGTACCCATCACTTAAAGGGGGATTTGTAGACCCAAGTATACATTTTCTCCTCATCAAGTCTGAAAACTATTATTTTTAATAATAAAAATAATTTTTTTCTATTTCCATTCGGTTCTTAATATGTAATTTTTTTGTTATATGTTTTTATATACTTTCATGTTATCTTCTCCAAAGTTTTCATCATTTGATTTGCAGGTCTAGTAAGCATAGTAGCAGTTATCATTTGTTGTTAGGCTGTTTGTCACCAGCAACATAAGTGGATAATTTTAGTACACATTCCAAAACTTTCAATGGTAACAAACGGTGACTCCACTAGGTCTTTTGTCGTCAACAAATGGTGACTCAATTGGTTTAATTCATAGCATTGATAACTTTTGTTTCAACATTTTTCAGGATTTCTACCCTTTGCTGGAAAATTCTTACTTCTATTGGGTTTCCATATCTTTTATGCAGGTCACAGGTACCAGCCATAGAGGATATGGCACAATATATAACAGATCTATTGAGCAGGACCTTCGTTAGGAGAGAACACTTTTTGGACCAGTAACCACACCCTAGAACACACTATTTTGACCAGTTTCTAAATCAGGTGGACTTAATAGGTCAAAATCCATGTCCTCCTTTTTTCTAGGTTTTTTTCATAAATTTCATTTTTTGAATGAGAGTTTTGCTTATGTATTGGGAGGGGTTTCTGTACTGTTCTTGTTAACCATAGGCCTAGAGTCTCTTAGTATCTTTCTCAATTTTAGGAAGGAAAAAGCACTTTAGGGTTTAGAATACACCAGGGCCATTTAGGAGAAAATTCGTTAAGTTAAGGAGTATAGTTTACATGACTTTTAGCTAATGTTTTCCAACATTATCTCCATCATTTTCTAGTCCTTTTTAGGCCACTCCACATTAGTAATAAATTAACTCGCATAGATTAAGGACACTTGGGGAAAAAGGCAAAAGAATCTAGTAGTTAGGTTTTGGATTCGTGTGATAGGATTCCAAAAACCCCCTTTCATCACTTACACCAAGACATAGGCAATTGTGCTTATAGGGAGCTTGAAATCCTTCACAATCCCATGTTCAAAACTGGTGCACACCAGAAACCCGATTCATAGGGAGTGAGGCTTAGGTCTCAGTGTGGGCAAATATCCACGAGGTTACCCGACTCGTTGGTCTAGGGCTCCACATTGCTGACTAAATACCAAGAATACCATGGTCTGATCACCCCTGTGGGACGAAGGTAACCTTAGTGTCTAGTCTTAGGAAACACCCTATAGGGATGGTTGTTGGAAGCAACCATCTCTCTACTCCACCTTCATCTAGTCAGCCCTACTTTTGGACATCAGACCCCATCAAATAAGAAGTCTCTTTTCAAGCCATCTAAAACAATAGAACTAAGACTTGACTCAGGATTTAGACAACCTTTAGGCTAGAGTTGCTTTTTTTATAGGAGGTGTCTAGTTGGATTAGAGTAACATATCATTATAATTAGTTTTCACTTCACATCGCAGTACTAGGTGTTTTCTTGTTGTCTTTTACTTTCTTTCTTTATCCTCTCCCCATAGTATTTCAAGTTTTATTTTGTCCTAACACCATTTAACCCCCTAAATTATTATCACGAAGACTTCATGGGCTTCACCACTAGTTTCCTTTAGGAGATTCTCTTACCCCTATTTGACAAGTAAGGGTTCCTCGATCCCATCCTCCACCTAGTCCATGTACAGACTCTATTTCCTCTTATTCCTCAAGTTCCTCCTCTGATTACACATTCTCCCACCCCTAAATCACTACCATGTCAGGTGCTAATGTAGGTTGCGGAAACCTACGTTGCAACACTAGTCCTAACTAGGGTAACCCTATAGCTGGTAACACTAGTCCTAAATAGGGTAACCCTATAGGGGGTAGCAATAGCACTAACTAGGGTAACTGGTGGGCCCCAGTATTGCAGCAATAATGTTGCAACTCCTCGACTCCCTTCTTTAATTTTATCAAGCCGGTTGTTCGTAACAAACTTGGAAGCGATGGTGCTGTATGCACAAGTACTAGCTCTTACCGCAGCTGTCACTTGGTTAGCTGGAACAAGTCTGCTAGGAGCTTAAGCCGACCTCTATGAGATCTTAGAATAAGATTTTTAATTTATTGATGAAAGCTAACTCAAAGGAAGCTAATCTACTTGGGGAAAAAAACTGAAAGCCAAAAAGAAACGCAAACCCTAGCGAACGCTAATTCTACCAGCTAGTCCTACTGATGCAAGAAGGAAGATGCAAGTTAATGAATGAGATGCAATTGACTTCTAAGAAGATGAAATGCATGTATCTAAGCTATGTCTACAGTACAATCTGAAAGAACCATCTCTTTGTATTTTTGAATAAGTTGTCAGAATTATCATGCATGCAATTTTAACTGTTTTTCACTATCCAGAGGTGGATTGGCGAGGGGAAATTCTTGGAAGAGGTCGGGAAGGTTCGAAAAGGGCCTAAGGGGGTCCTAACACCCTTCTAAAGAGTTTCACAGAGTTTTTCTATCAAGAAACCTCATTCGTGAGCTTCTACAGGAAGTCTGCAGGGGTTCTACAAGATGTTCTGGAATTTCTACAAGATGTTCTACAATTTTCTACAAGATGTTTAGAAAAGTGGATTTTGGAGGGTTGATGCAGGAAAAATGGTGGGAAAGTGGAAATGGAGGTTGGATAATGATGTTAAGGGTTTCAGGACCCGGCGCATGAGGCTAAGGAGTGATTGGATTTGGTTTAAGGATGGAGGAAGCGATGATGCACAAGGATGTAGAAATTAGGGCAAGGTGGGAAAAGTATGGCAAATGAAGGGTAGGAATCATGGATTAAGGGTTGGAGTAGATTATCTGATGGTGGAAAGGTAGATAGAGAGGTAATATAGGTGATCTGCACACAATTTTCTAAAACTTACGAAACAAAGACTATGCAAACCCAAGATCTAGCTATCTTGACCTAATTTGACCTAAATAACAGTAAGGAAAATGAACAACAGTTTATTTGCAATGAAATAATGTGAAATGCTATGCAAACTAAGCAATCAAGACTCTGAACATGTAACCAACTTCTGCAAATAAAAATTGAACACTAATGATTGCATGGCGAAGCAAAGACTGCGTTTTTGTTGGCAGCAAGGTCACCTTGATCCCAGCTCCTGATCCCACTGAGGGAGAGGTGAAAACGGAGGTGCTTGATGGCCTTTTTCTGAAGCTATTCCCCATTAATAAACTATCAACTCAATCTGAACGTAAAAATCATTTTTAATCATCAAAAGCAATCTAAATAACAAAGCAAGATTTAAATCTAAATACCAGATTTTATTCTAAGAATGCAGCAAAAACACATAAAGGTAAACAAAAGAGGTATTGGGCACTTGTTATGGGTCCAACCCAAAGAGTTACAGCCTCCTAAGAGAGATTAGAGCTGGTGCAAAGCTGGATTCATCTTTATTGATCAAAAAAATAGTTACATTCCAAAAACCGTCCACAAAGAAAACTTGAGAATGTGCTGAAATGCAGAGCTAAACTACTGCCTGAATAAAGACTAAAATCGAACTACAAACTAGCTATCTTCTTTCTACAAAGTGACTAACTACTGGCTAACAAAAATGAGGCCCTAAGCCTTCTTATTTATACAAATTGAGGACCCCAACAGTCCTCCTAAACTTTAGGGACTTGGCTGCCAAAACTTGTAGTTAATAGCAGTCCTACTTAACTTGCTTGGCTGCCCTTGTGATAATTGATTTGGTGGCCCTTGAACTCGGAGCTGATGGTGGATAATTTGAGGTAAGGGCCCATAAATGAAGGGGACACCTTCCTAAAAATCCTCTCCACGAATTTGGCTGTCAAGTGCTCATTTAAACCATTGATTTTGTCTCCAAATTGACCAAGAAAACTGCATAACGCACACATTAGACTTGTTGGCATAATGACTAACCCAATTCACTCTATTAGCATAAATATAATAAAAAACATGCAATAAACTAATGAGAATGGTAGATTAAGTTGAATTAGGAGATTGAATGAGCCCATATAATTATCCATTTTTGGGGCTCATCATCACCCCCTACTGAAAGTGTTGCTCATCCTCTGAGCAACCAATCTATCTCTTCATCTTTGATGGCCCTGGTGGCCTCCCTGTCATGCCAAGCTTCTAAAGTGATGTCCTTTTCTCGACCATGAAACCATGCTTTTCTGTCTGCTTCTTTCCACTGCCTGTGCCCCTTTTCCTAGAGAATTCTCAGCTTCCTGTAGAACTGTCTCAGCATCCTATAGAGAGGCCTTTGTGTCCAACATTTTCATTGTTTCTCTCGAGGTGGATGTCTTCGGGCTTCCCCGTTCATAGCTGATGGATATCTTTGAAGGAGGCTCCTCCTTTTGTTTAGATTTTGTGTCCTTAATGACAATTTTCTCCTTTGACTATGGTTTGGGTCTACCCACTTTTATCTGTGTGCTCCTTTTTCACTTTAAAGTACATGGAGGTTTTCCTCTTTCCCTTCCTTTTTGGTCTTGGAGGTGTGCTAATGGTGCCAAGCATAGCTGCTGCCTCCCTGGCCAAAATCTCAGGCAATTTTCCCTTTTTGTTCCTCTGTTTCTAAACTTCCTGTAGAAAGTTCTGTGCTAACTGTTTTCTGTCTTCCTATAGAAACTGCTTTCTGGCTTCCTGTAGAAACTGTCTTCACTGTTTTGGTCTGCTTGGCTGGGGGTGTCTTGCCTTTTAATTGTGGTGTGGTTGCCTTGGTTGTGACAACTCCCATTTGGCCTTTCTTGGCCTTTTTTCCATCCTTTTTTCCTTTTTCTCCCTCTCTGTTTTTGCTATTGTCTCATTTTCTGTCTCATGCTCAGCGATCATGTCAAATTCCTCTTTTTCCTTCTGTTATTCCTCTGTTTTTCCCTCTGTTTGAATGTCTTGTTCTCCCTCATCAATGTTCTTCTCAATTTCTTCAGTTGGCATGGTGTTGAGTTTGTCTTTTAACCAAAAAAGAGAAAATTCTCAAGTCGAAAAAACACAGTTAATCACTGAAATAGAGGACAACTGAATTCGGCCTTTTTTGAACCCAAGAAGGAATTTTTTGTGTGCTCTTTACAACATCAAGTGGCAGTAATTCCCTTGTGTTAAAACTGCTGTCACCTAGAATTGGTCTGTCTATTTATGAAAGAAAATTTTCACAGATCAGAGCATAAGGAAACTGGTTTTCTCACACATTGATAGATATGTAAATTCAGGTTTTTCCACACACGGATTGGTCTGCTGCATGTCTTCCTTGCAAGGGAATTTTTTATTTTCTTCTTTTTCTTTTTAAAATAGATGAGGAGATTTCGGAAGCAGAAGAAAAGAATGGGTAAACTCATTGAATCATGCAGGCAGACTTCCACTGTTCTCAATGCACAGGCAGACTTTTTACTCTCATTTTTCAATTTAATGTCGTGTTCAATTCACCATTTTTCACCAACAAATCATGCACAAAGAAGTTTCCCCAATCCTACCTCATTTGGAGCTTGAAATTCACCGAAAATGCCACGTTTTCTTTTTGCATGGTTGTTTTTTGCATTTCCTGTAGAATAATTCCTGTAGAAATGCCTATAGAGCGCCCCTGCACCTCTGAGCGAGCCTGATACACAGTAGAATCTCAAAGACATGTAGAGAAACTGGTGGAGGATGACTAGTTAATCATTTTGTGCAAACTTCAGTTGAGGATGTGGCAAGTGAAAATGAACAGCAGTTTGTGAGTTTCAGCCGAGCGTTCTTTAATCGCTGCGTGACTTGTGGTGAGGTGGCAAAAATGTGTGTTGTCTTTATTCGAACTGCAGTGATGTTATGAACTGTATGTTCTCTTTTACCTGTTAATCATTTGATGTTTTGTGCATTGGAGTTCAACACGTCTACCACTACCTATGTTTTTCAAATTTCACGTGAATGACTATACACGTGCGCTGGTGATCCCTGGATGAGTGGAATCGAATCTGGCTAGCTTTCTGGCTGAATCCCACCATCTCATTTGTTCATGCAGTGGTTAGATTAGATTCATGCAATAGAGGAATGAGTTGTATTCACATACCTGGAAGTCAAATGGTCGTTGTGAGGTGTTGTGGCCTTTCATTTGCTGCATGCACTAGTTTCTGTGGTTGCATGATGTCTTCGTGGCTGATTCATGGCCATTTTTTCTTGTGCAGGTATCCTCTGGCTAGATCCATACTGCAGGAGCTGGATTCACGTTCAGATATGCACCCTCAAGCTGCTGATGTTGAATTTTCACAGGACAGAAACTTGTTTTCACCATTGCTCCCGAACGATAGACCGGATCAATCTGAAACTTTCTGAGCATGTTCCTGTCATCATTATGCACCTCCCATAGCAAACTTGTGATCAATGGATGCACAGATTTCGAGCAAAATGGAAAATGGCTGAAGATTACAGCGATAAATTTCTCGGAAACCATGCATCGGAATCGGCTGAAACTGCTTGGGTAGGTTACTGTCACCTATATACATCTCCCCATAAACAGGTTTTGAAACAGATGCCCAGATATGGAGAAAATGCAAAAATGGTTCACGGTGATGGAAGTGGATTTCTTGGAAACGATGCACCGGAATCGGCTGAAATTGTTTTGGAATGTTTCCATCATCCCTATACAACTTCCTGTAAAACAGTTTTGTAAATGGATGCACGGTTTTCAAGTTATAGAAAAAACAAATTCTGTTCTATGTATTTTTTTCTTCAAAGCATTCTGCAAGTTTTTTCATGTTAAAAAAATTGAGCTTGGGCTGTGATGCAGGCATGGAGATGATGGAGGAGGAATTTGAATATTGCAGGAGGACTTCTGAACCCTTGAGGAAGCTATCATGTTCGCCAAACTACCTTTTTGCAATCCATTTTTAGCTTATTGTAATTTCTATAGGAACTTCCCGTAGAAAACACAGTTTTCATAAAAGAAGCACAATGAGGTGGAAAAAATGATGGAAAAGGGTGAGGGATGGAAACATGGATGTGTGCAGGCCTCATGGACACATTCCCAGCCTTCGAGTCCTCTTTGGAGATCAATTTGGCTTTTTTGTAAGCTTCCTGTAGAAGACACAGAACTTCCTGTAGAAAACAAAGTTTTCATAAAAGAAGCACAATGAGGTGTTAAAAATGATGGAAAAGGGTGACGAATGGAAACATAGATGCTTGCAGGCCTAACCAATAGATTCCAAGCTTTAGATTCCCTTCCAAAATCGAATCTGGCTCGCCTGAAGGTTCTACAGGATGTTTCCTGTAGAAATGCCTGTAGCTTCCTGTAGAAAGCCCAGAACTTCCTCTATCTTTGTTTTGAGCGATCCTCCTGACCTGTAATGTCCTTCTTGTAACCTGCAATTATTCAATGGAAATTAGATTTATTTTTTCTCTTTTTTCTTCTTTTTTCTCTTTTTTTTTTAAAAACAACTAGGGCGCCTCATGGAAGTTTTCACCCTAATTGTCTACCCTAGGTTCCTCCAAGGGAGGTTTTCACCCAAGGATCTTATTCTTTTTTATTTTCTCTTTTTTTCCAACCCATTGACTGCCTCATGGAGGTTTTCAATCAATGAGCCAATCTAAGGTGCCTTCGAGGAGGTTTTCACCTTAGATTTTTCCTTTTATTTCCATTTTTTTCATTTTTTTCTTTTTTTCTCTTTTTTCTACCCTACCCTACTTGAAAAAAAAAATCGTTCTCAAGTATAAGAATACTTGCAATGGAGCCATGTGCACATCAAGATTAGAGACAAAATGATGTGGAGGCTTGAAATGCATGCTTTGACAGGTATCCGGATTTCAGAGAACAAATTATTTGACTTTGAAGGGATCAAGCATAGTTGAGGAAGAGAGTACTGCTGCAACTTAGTGACTGTCTGAAACCATATCTCAATATAGCTCTGATATCCTTGGTCATTTTGCTAATCTGGATCATTCTCCATATCTTCTTCTATCATGACTTCACATCTTCCTCTTTTTGCTGAGTTTTCTCTTGAATACATGGAAGATTTGATGGTAACCATGCGGGAACTCTCTCGATCTCTGATTTTGATGTATTCTCTTCATCAAGTGAAACCCATGGTTCTTTGATCTCTTCATTTGAATCTTATTTTTCTCGATGTGGTCCTTCAATGCTTTCAAGATAATCTCTTTTTTGCAATACTCTTCTTGAGCTATGGTGAAGATCATTGAGCTCAAGAGGAGTCATTTGTACATGTTGTGCCTCAGCTTTGCAACTGGGTTGAGATACTCCAATGTGCGGGTTTGGAAATGGCGGTATGGGTAGCTGAGTGGGAGTGTATATTTGAGATGGATGCGGATGGGGTTGTGGTTGGGCAGGTGGTGGAGGAAAATGAGTAGGAGAAGAGTTGTATTGGGGCCTCCATCCCTGATGAGGTGCATTCCACCGAGGTTGTGGTTGAGCATAGGGGTGAAATGGATGAGCAGCTGGTTGGGAATAATATGGAGATGTGAATGACCAAGGAGGAGGTGTGGACCAGGAAGGATAGGCAGGGGGACCCCAAGAAGGCATGGAAGTGGCTTGATAGGGGTCATAATAGGTCTCGGATGTCCCTTGCAGTTCCTGCTGGTAAGGTCTGGGTCCATGTGGCCTCCTTTGGTTCATATAATAGAGTGATTCAGTGGCTCCTTTGGCTCTATGATATGCAGCTTTAAGTCCAGGCAAGGAAGGGCACTGATTCGTAGGATGGTATTCTTCACAGATGAAACACACATCCAGGGAGTGCATTGGACATTCGTTCCTAGGATGATTGCCTTCCTCTTGCAAAAGATGTCCAAAACCCTCTTGGCTTCCTCTTATTTCCTTTGGATCTGCAAGGTATCCAGTTGCATGGCAAGAAACTGCCTCATCTCACTCTTGAAATCTTCCATCTGATTTGAAAATTCATTTTTGGATAAGGTACTGCTCCCAACATTTCCATTTGCAGCCATTTGCTCCAGTGGAATTTTTTCTTCTTCTTATCCCCTAGAAGTTCTTTAAATATGCCTTGATGTCCGCCCAGGGGTTCTTCTTAATCACAGCCATCGAAGAAGAGAGAAGGTTGGTTGTGTGAAGCAGTGGGGGGTGTTGTGCAAGTATTTTTCTGACTATCTCTACTCCTACAAGCAGAAAGGCTTTGGTTGATTTGTTTCTTCTCTATACCTGCAAACTAAAATAGATTGAACTGACTTCTTGCTGAAATGAAAAGCGGAATTGAAATGAAAGTAGGAAAGGACTAATCTATTTTTGCTCAAAAGAAAATTGCAGGATGAAATGCTAAGCTACGCTTGCGAATTGAAAATGCTAATCTACGTTACATAATTGAACTGATAATGCAGAATTGAAATTGCGGAATTGAAATGCTAATCTATGAAAGTAGGAAATGTCTACTCTACTTTTGCGGAAATGAAATTGCAGAATGGAAATGAAATAAACTACTTAGCATAAGGTTGTAGTGGAAAATAGAAGAAAAGAAACAATCACCAATACTCTGACGCTTCCCCGACAACGGCGCCAAAAAGAGTGGTGGGCCCTAGTATTGCAGCAATAATGTTGCAACTCCTCGGAATCCCTTCTTTAATTTTATCAACCCGGTCGTTCATAACAAACTTGGAAGCGACGGTGCTGTATGCACAAGTGCTAGCTCTTGCCACAGCTGTCACTTGGTTAGCTGGCACAAGTCCGCTAGGAGCTTAAGCCAACTTCTATGAGCTCTTATAAGAATCTTTTTAACTGATGGATGAAATTTAACTCAAAGGAAGCTAAGCTACTTGCGGAAATAAATTGAAAGCCAAAAAGAAACGAAAACCCTAGTAAACCTTAATTCTACCAGCTAGTCCTACTGATGCAAGAAGGAAGATGCAAGCTACTGAATGAGATGCCATTGACTTCTAAGAAGATGAAATGCATGTATCTAACCTATGTCTACAATAGAATCTGAAAGAACCATCTCTTTGTATTTTTGAATAAGTTGTCAGAATTATCATCCATGCAATTTTAACTGTTTTTTACTGTGCAGAGGTGGATTGGCAAGGGGAAATGCTTGGAAGAGGTCGGAAAGGTTCAAAAAGGGCCTAAGGGGGTCCTAACACCCTTCCAGAGAGTTTCACAGAGTTTGGCTATCAAGAAACCTCATTCGTGAGCTTCTACAAGAAGTTTGTAGGGGTTCTACAGGATGTTCTGGAATTTCTACCGGATGTTTTGCAATTTTCTACAAGATGTTCAGAAAACTGGATTTTGGAGGGTTGATGGAGGAAAAATGGTGGGAAAGTGGAAATGGAGGTTGGATAATGATGTTAAGGGGTTCAGGACCTGGCGCATGAGGATAAGGAGCGATTGGATTTGGTTCAAGGATGGAGGAACCGTTGATCCACAAGGATGTAGAAATTAGGGCAAGGTGGGAAAAGTATGGCAAATGAAGGGTAGGATTCATGGATTAAAGGTTGGAGCAGATTATCTGATGGAGGAAAGGTAGAAAGAGAGGTAATATAGGTGATCTGTACACAATTTTCTAAAACTGACCAAACAAAGACTATGCAAACCCAAGATCTAGCTATCTTGACCTAATTTGACCTAAATAACAGCAAGGAAAATGAACAGCAGTTTATTTGCAACAAAATAATGTGAAATGCTATGCAAACTAAGCAATCAAGACTCTGAACATGTAAGCAACTTCTGCAAATAAAAATCGAAGACTAATGATATCACGGTGAAGCAAAGACTGTGTTTTTGTTGGTAGCAAGGTGACCTTGATCCCAACTCCCGATCCCACTGAGGGAGAGGTGAAATCAGATGTGCTTGATGGCCTTTTTCTAAAGCTCTTCCCTATTAATAACCTATCAACTCAATCTGAACATAAAAATCCTTTTTAATCATCAAAATAAATCTAAATAACAAAGCAAGATTTAAATCTAAATAGTAGATTTTATTCTAAGAATGCAACAAAAACACATAAAGGTAAACAAAGGAGGTACTGGGCACTTGAGATGGGCCCAATCCCAAGAGCTACAACCTCCTACGAGAGATTAGAGCTGGTGCAAAGCTGGATTCATCTTTATTGATCAAAAGAATAGTTACATTCCAAAAACTCTCCACAAAGAAAACTTGAGAATGTGCTGAAATGCAGAGCTAAACTACTACCTAAAGAAAGACTAAAATCGAACTACAAACTAGCTATCTTGTGCCTACAAAGTGACTAACTACTGGCTAACCAAAATGAGGCCCTAAGCCTTCTTATTTATACAAATTGAGGACCCCAATAGTCCTCCTAAACTTTAGGGTCTTGGTTGCCAAAACTTGTAGTTAACAACAGTCCTACTTGACTTGTTTGGTTGCCCTTGTGATAATTGATTTGGTGGCCCTTGAAATCTAAGCTGATGGTGGAGAATTCGAGGTAAGGGCCCTTAAATGAAGGGGACACCTTCCTAAAAATCCTCTCCTACATAAATCACACATTAGACTTGTTGGCATAATGACTAACCCAATTCACTATATTAGCATAAATATAATAAAAAACATGAAATAAACTAATGAGAATGGTGGATTAAGTCGAATTAGGAAGTTGAATGAGCCCATATAATTATCCATTTTTGGGGCTCATCAGTAACCCTACAGGTGGTAACACCAGAACCACTTTAGATATGGCTAGTAATACAACCTTACTTCCCTAAATGGCTGGTAAACTCAAATATCAACATGTCTTTCTATAGTGCTAAAGAAGGTGTCTTCCCTAAATGGTTGTTAAACTCAAATATCAACATGTCTTTCTGTAGTGCTAAGGAAGGTATCCATAATTTGAAAACGGATTGCTTTTGCCCCTCAAATTCAATTATTTGTATGAGAAAGTATGTGCATGATCCAGGCACTAGGATTTACATTATTATATTTACTAAAGAGTAAGTGAATTCTAAAAATGGGTTTTATACCCAAGTAATAAAATTAGTATAGAAAATTGGTATAGTTTAAAATCTACAAGTGGATGCAACAATGTGCAATATATCAATAATGAAAAATTAGAGGAAAGTACGTGCTTGAAGACACGGACTAGGAAAAATTGGGCTCTTGACATTGAGAGTTCAATAGAAAAACATTGTGTCCAGGTTGGCAATGATGAACTTGAGGACATTGTGAACTTACGAAGCTACTGTAATAAAAAATGTAAATTTGTTAAATTAGATTGTAATTTTCCAACAAAATTGTGAATTGTGGAAAACTTGTTGGAATAAATTTCTTCCAAGGCTGTATCAACTACATGCAATAATAATTTGATAATTTCTTAAGAATAGGTTGGTTGGATATTAAAGGATCTTAATCTTCTCAGAAGCCCTAGCTACAAGGTTGATTTTGGTAGTTCATCTCAAACATAGGTTTGTGGCACAAAGTTATAATAAAGAAAGTGTACCTACCCTCCTCCAATAATTCAATGAATTCAACGTATTATGAAGGTGGAAACTAATGCCTCTCATGTTTGGTGAGTACTAACCAAATCATTCCTTATACTTTTCTTATTATTCAATCGCATTTTAGTTAACAAACAAGGAATGGAAATTCTATTAGAATCACAAGTGACATTTGGATTGGTTTAGAATTTTATTTACATATGGATAAAATTCTAAAATTTTCATGGATGATTCAAGCATTCTATATAATGGACCTTCTTATTGGCTTAAATGAAACATTGACAACAAAACCCTCATTTGTGCATCTTCCTTCCTCAATAAACAATTCTATGTATCTCTCAATCATATACTCTAGGATACAAGATTCCCTTGGTTACTCCTCTTAGAAACAAGTTGTTCATTAAAATAGCTAGAGTAATTGGATGGCCCATATAACCATCTCCATTTTCACTTGATACGACCTAGTATAAAACTATTAGAAGATGTAGACAAACTAGAATGGTGAGCATATCCATTGACATGAAAGCACATAGTGAACTTTGGATATAGTATAGAGTTTTAATTTGGATAATAAAAAGGATTGGTGACAATGGTATGGAAATTTGATCTCGTTTTAAAGGTTTGATAATTATTGTTAGTCATGACCATGAAAGCTAAAAGTTGAGAAAAAAAATCCTAAATACCATCTAATTACCACATGAAATTTTATGCTTAGAATAGTTAGATGATAGACATTGATTCTAGGGCTACCTAGAAAGTATAAAGTTGGTAGAATTGGTCTCAATAATAGTTTCTCTATACAAGGTAGAAGGAAAAGAGGAATTAAAGCACATTTATTGGAATAATTAATTATTCCAAACAATATATGGTCCCTATCCATGACCTCGTGGGTCCTATCCATGAGACGACATGGCATCACCCACGTGGAGGCCATGTAGGTACCTTCCAAGAATGGAATTATATTGGTTAATGTGGTTGTGCCATCTGGGCCACATGTGGATGCCGCATGAATACCGCATGGGTTCCATGTGGTATCCCATTACATATGACACGTAATATGATTAAGCAAAGTTCAAGTAGGAATAACTTTCAATTCGGGAACCATTTTTTCAAGTAGCTAATGTTTTCCAACATTATTTCCATCATTTTCTAGTCCTTTTTAGGTCATAATTACAACTCTTTGTTTCATTATGAGACTTGTGATGCTTTTCTTTTAGGATCCTCTTAAGCATCCTCCTTTTTCTGGAGTTTCTTTTTTGCTATTTGCCAACACTTTGCCTGTTTTTTCTTTTCTTTTTTCCTTCGGGTCACTTTTTTTTCCATCACTTTTGTTTCTTCGTCATAACCATTTTCGGTTGAGAATTGTGTGCTTCAGATCACTTTTTATTTTACTGTTCATTTCTAGTATTATTTACAGTTTATGCACTTTATTTTTCAGTGGCATTGGCATCATAAAACATGCTCAATTAACTCATCCATTGGCACATTATGCAGGCACTCACACCCTAAGAGAGTGTGATCTTGGCTACATGCCCGAAGCTAAGACTCCAAACACTCCACATTAGCAATAACTTAACTCACATAGATTAAGGACACTTGCGAAATAAGAAAGAAGAATCTAGTATTCAGGTTTAGGATTTGTGGGATAGGATTCCAAAAACCCCCTTTCATCACTTACACCAAGACATAGACAATTGTGCTTATAAGGAGCTTGAAATCCTTCACAATCCCATGTTCAAAACTGGTGCACACTAGAAACCCGATTCGTAAGGGGCGAGGCTTAGGTCTCAGTGTGTGCAACTCTCCATGAGGTTACCCAACTCGTTATTTGAGGGCTCCACATTGTTTACTAAATACCAAGAATACCATGATTTGACCACCCCTGTGGGATGAAGGTAACCTTAGTGTCTAGTCTTAGGAAAATACCCTATAGGCATGGTTGTTGGAAGCAACCATTTCTCTACCCCACCTTCGTCTAGTCAGCCCTACTTGTGGACATCAGACCCCATCAAATAATAAGTCTTTTGGAAAGCCATATAAAACAATACAACTAGGACTTGATTCAGGATTTAGACAACCTTTAGGCTAGATGTGTTTTTTTACAGGAGTTTTTTGGTTGGATCAGAGTAACATATCATTATAATTAGTTTGCACTTCACATCACTACAATAGGTGTTTCCTTGTTGTTTCTTACTTTCTTTATTTATCCTCTCCCCATAGTATTTCAAGTTTTATTTTGTCCTGACACCATTTCACCACCTAAATGCTTGTCATGGAGACTTCGTGGCCTTCACTACTACTTTTCTTTAGGAGATTCTCTCACCCTTCTCGACAAATAAGGGTTCCTCGATCCCGTCCTTCACCTAGTCCACGTACAGACTCTAGTTCCTCTTACTCCTTGAGTTCCTCCTTTGATTACACATCTTTCCAACCGTAAATCACTACCATGTCAGGTGTTAATGTAGGTAGCGGAAACCTAGGTGGTGACACTAATTCTAACTAGGGTAACCCTACAGGCGGTAACACTAGTCCTAAATAGGGTAACACTAGTACTAACTAGGGTAAACCTACAGGTGGTAACACCAAAAACTCTTTAGATGTGGCCACTAATCCAACCTTACTTTCCTAAATGGCTGGTAAACTCAAATATCAACATGTCTTTCTATAGTGCTAAAGAAGGTATCCCATAATTTGAAAATGGATTGTTTTTGCCCCTCAAATTCAATTATTTGTATGAGAAAGTATGTGCATGATCCAGACACTAGGCTTTACATTATTGTATTTACTAAAGAGTAAGTGAATGCTAAAAACGGGTTTTATATCCAAGTAATAAAATTAGTATAGAAAATTGGTATATTTTAAAATCTAGAAGTGGATGCAACAATGTGCAATATATCAATAATGACAAATAAGAGGAAAGTACATGTTTGAAGACATGGACAAGGAAAAGCGAGGCTCTTGACATTGAGAGTTCAATAGAGAAACATTGAGTCTAGGTTGCAAATGATTAGCTTGAGGACATTGTGAACTTACGAAGCTACTGTAATAGAAAATGTAAATTTGTTCAATTAGATTGTAATTTTCCAACGAAATTGAGAATTGTGGAAAACTTGTTGGAATAAATTTCTTCCAAGGCTGTATCAACTACATGCAATAATAATTTGAGAATTTCATAAGAATAGGTTGGTTGGATATTAAAGCATCTTAATCTTCTCAGAAGGCCTAGCTACAAGGTTGATTTTGGCAGTTCATCTCAAATATAGGTTTGTGGCACAAAGTTATAATAAAGAAAGTGTACCTACCCTCCTCCAATCATGCAATGAATACAATGTATTATGAAGGGGGAAACTAATGCCTCTCATGTCTGGGGAGTACCAACAAAATCATTTCTTATACCTTTCTTATTATTTGATCACATTTTAGTCAACAAACAGGAAATGGAAATTCTATTAGAATTACAAGTGACATTTGGATTTGTTTAGAATTTGATTTACATATGGATAAAAATATAAAATTTTCATGGATGATGCAAGCATTCTATATAATAGACCTTCTTATTGGCTTAAATGAAACATTAACAACGAAACCCTCATTTGTGGATCTTCCTTCCTCAACAAACAATTCTATGCATCTCTCAAGCATATACTCTAGCACACAAGATTCCCTCGATTACCCCTCTTAGAAACAAGTTGTTCATTAAAACAACTAGAGTAATTGGATGACCCATATAACCATCTCCATTTTCACTTCATATGAGCTAGTATAAAACCGTTAGAAGATGTAGACAAACCAGAATGGTGAGCATATCCATTGACATGAAAACACATAGTGAACTTTGGATATAATATATAGTTTTAATTTGGATAATGAAACGGATTAGCGACAATGGTATGGAAATTTTACCTCCTTTATGATTGTTAGTCATGATTATGATAGCTAAAATTTGAACAAAAAAAAACTAAATACCATCTGATTACCACATGAAATTTTATGGTTAGAATAGTTAGATGACAAACATTGATTCTAGGGCTAGCTAGAAAACATAAAGTTGCTAGAATTGGTCTCAACAATAGTTTCTCTATGCAAGGTAGAAGGAAAAGAGGATTTAAAGCACATTGATTGGAATAATTAATTATTCCAAACAATCTATGGTCCCTATCCATGAGACGACATGGCATCACCCAAATGGGAGGCCATGTAGGTACCTTCCAAGAATGGAATCATGTTGGTTAATGTGGTTGTATCATTCGGGCCACATGTGGATGCCACATGAATACCACATGGGCGCCATGTGGCAATCCATTACAGGTGACGCGTAATATAATTAGGCAAAGTTCAAGTAGGAATAAATTTCAATTCAGGAATCAGATTGAGATAAAATCTCCACGAGATTAACATAATTGTAGCATCAGATTTTATATTTTATGTTGTGACCTCATCTTCATAATAGAAATTAGGTTTAAGGTCAATTCAAGAAGTAACCCTTTCCACAACCCAATCTGGTAATGGGTGGGAGAAGTTGTTATAATTACGAATGTAAACAAAAGGAAAATCCTGAAGTGAGCTTGGACAACATGATGGATTGTCTAATAAGAAAAGCACATGCAAAAAGGCCATCCTTTTGGATATTTTTGGTTGGATCTTGGAGGCACATATATCCTTCTCCAGTGCAAGGAGTGAGAGGATGACCATGTATTGAAAGATGCATTGAATTTTAGTCTTGTCTAGATTTATGGATTTGATCCATTTTCCCTTTGGATTTCAAGTTATATATAAAGAGGTTTATAAAAGTTGTGCATTCCTTCTCAAAAAATAACACCATTTAATACAACAATGTGTGCTCTCAAAGACCATCACAAAGAAAAAGAGAGCAGAAATCCCTTTGCTCATAAAACCCCTCTAGTCTCCAACAATTTCACGTGAATACAATTGTCATAGAAAATTAGTCCAATATTAGTTTTAGGGGAAAGACCCATTTCAATCTCTTCGATTATATCTCTAATTCCACCAAAGTTACCATGGATTTTTTTGAATATGATGGATTAGCTAACTTTACTATTCTGTGTTGTATGCTTTGAAACCAAATTTATTAACACCAACTCTAATATGAAATGTTTAGAATTCATATAAATAAAAAGCAACATTAAGCTACCAATTCAAGAAGCCACGAGAAACCCATTAATAAGGAATTGTAACATCTCGAATGTGCAAAAAAAAATATTTGGGTTCCCTTAACACCACATCTTCAAATTTATAAAGTCACTAAAAAAACTAAAACACAAACTTAATCATAAAAAACAAAACCATATTTCAATTTGTGGGTAGTGGGAGGAGAAGACAACACAACGTTTGCTCGGCATTTAATGAAATTTCCTAGATATGTTCTGCCTCCTCCCGTAACTTCCGTAAATTCCTTGTCACGTGCGTGTTAGGGAGATGTATGATATGCTCCAAATCCGGAACACTTTATGCCATATCTCAGAGGTCAGATACAGAGCATGCCAATGGCGATTATGACGAGTATCCAATTGGGTATATTTACGCTATGGATGATTTAGTAAGTGGATGGAGGCTAGTTCAGAGCCGGAAAAGTGAGCACACTCAACAAGTTGATCCCTTCAAACTCCCTAAGCTTCCTAAAGGTAAATATGTACAGACTAGAACTAACTGTTGGGAAATAAATGAGCACGATATACTCCTAGTTGTTCTACATTTTGTGTATATGGAAAAGGGCCTCTGGGCGAGGTATGGGTGGTGGACATTCAACAAAGATGACGGTGTTAAAAACTTTCAGAGCCACGTGTGGGTAGTGGGAGGAGAAGACAACACAACGTTTGCTCGGCATTTAATGAAATTTCCTAGATATGTTCCGCCTCCTCCCGTAACTTCCGTAAATTCCTTGTCACGTGCGTGTTAGGGAGATGTATGATATGCTCCAAATCTGGAACACTTTATGCCATATCTCAGAGGTCAGATACAGAGCATGCCAATGGCGACTTTCAGAGCCACGTGTGGGTAGTGGGAGGAGAAGACAACACAACGTTTGCTCGGCATTTAATGAAATTTCCTAGATATGTTCCGCCTCCTCCCGTAACTTCCGTAAATTCCTTGTCACGTGCGTGTTAGGGAGATGTATGATATGCTCCAAATCCGGAACACTTTATGCCATATCTCAGAGGTCAGATACAGAGCATGCCAATGGCGATTATGACGAGTATCCAATTGGGTATATTTACGCTATGGATGATTTAGCAAGTGGATGGAGGCTAGTTCAGAGCCGGAAAAGTGAGCACACTCAACAAGTTGATCCCTTCAAACTCCCTAAGCTTCCTAAAGGTAAATATGTACAGACTAGAACTAACTGTTGGGAAATAAATGAGCACGATATACTCCTAGTTGTTCTACATTTTGTGTATATGGAAAAGGGCCTCTGGGCGAGGTATGGGTGGTGGACATTCAACAAAGATGACGGTGTTAAAAACTTTCAGAGCCACGTGTGGGTAGTGGGAGGAGAAGACAACACAACGTTTGCTCGGCATTTAATGAAATTTCCTAGATATGTTCCGCCTCCTCCCGTAACTTCCGTAAATTCCTTGTCACGTGCGTGTTAGGGAGATGTATGATATGCTCCAAATCCGGAACACTTTATGCCATATCTCAGAGGTCAGATACAGAGCATGCCAATGGCGACTTTCAGAGCCACGTGTGGGTAGTGGGAGGAGAAGACAACACAACGTTTGCTCGGCATTTAATGAAATTTCCTAGATATGTTCCGCCTCCTCCCATAACTTCCGTAAATTCCTTGTCACGTGCGTGTTAGGGAGATGTATGATATGCTCCAAATCCGGAACACTTTATGCCATATCTCAGAGGTCAGATACAGAGCATGCCAATGGCGATTATGACGAGTATCCAATTGGGTATATTTACGTTATGGATGATTTATCAAGTGGATGGAGGCTAGTTCAGAGCCGGAAAAGTGAGCACACTCAACAAGTTGATCCCTTCAAACTCCCTAAGCTTCCTAAAGGTAAATATGTACAGACTAGAACTAACTGTTGGGAAATAAATGAGCACGATATACTCCTAGTTGTTCTACATTTTGTGTATATGGAAAAGGGCCTCTGGGCGAGGTATGGGTGGTGGACATTCAACAAAGATGACGGTGTTAAAAACTATGGTTACGAGGAGTTAAATCGGTCGGCTTTAAAAAATGCTTTCGATATTTCACTCTTGAAAATTGAAATGTGAAAATTTTGAAATTGGTTTATTTAATGATAAGTTTTTTAATTGGTTTTTTTAATTAGTTAAAGAGTTTGGCAATTTTTCTATATGTATTTGTTATGGATATTGGATATGGAAGGTGAATTTATCTTAAAATCATGATATGAAAAATTATTTAATATAATATTAATGTTTTTGGGCAAAAGTGGACTTTGACTAAGGATCACACTCATTCATTAGTGGGAAAAACTTGATAGTTGAGGACTACATGAAGCTTGAAAATAATAATTTTTATTTCCATTTCCATAATTTTACTTGGGTAACTTGGAATTCCTTTTTGGCATGCAAGAATACATACTAATGCTACATAAAAATCACTACTCCCTCTTAGCGAGGGAGGTATTCTCTAAAAGTGACTTTTCCTTGCTGAAATTTATCCTTCCTTAAGAAAAGTTCATGAGATTTTCAAGTTGATTCATATGTATAAAATAAATCCATTCTAGATTGGGTAATTTAATTCACTCATATGTATGTAAGCATCTAAGGTTTTTGGCCAAAGTCCTTAATGGCTCCTTAGGAAAATGTATCAATCTCCTTTGGTCATAACCTAGCCAAATACTCTTGGAATTTGAGTTCTTTTAGCTTCTTAGGAGAGAATTTTCTTTTGGACCATTTACCTTTTTAGTCCATGTCTTTTATGACCTAGAAAAGTCCTTCTCGCTTTAAAGGTGAATTACATCTATCTCCTTCAGTCGACATAGCCAAGTCCTTTTGGCTTCTAAGGGGAAGATTTGCCCAATCATATAATTTCCCTCAGACATTCTCTTATGGTTGACCTATTAAACTCCTCTTGACTTAATAGTTGACTATATCCTATAATTTCCTCATTAATTACCTTGCATCATTCAATTTTTTGGTCAAATTCCTTTATCACTTAGGAAAGTCATTCTGGCAGCCAATTTGTCTAAGTTTCAAAGGTGAATGTATTCATCTCCACTGGTCAAATTCCTTGTTGCAAAAATCTAATCATTCCCTTCTAATAAGGGATACATTCAACATCAAACTAAGCTCTTTTTTTCCTTTTACGTTCAGTTGGGTAAAAGAAGTTTTGAAAAGAGGAAGAGGTGAAGAGGAAAACTCTTATTTTGTTGCTATATTGATAGACATAAGGATCGTGGTATATTGGATTTTACTTGCAAAACATTTCTCTCAAAAAATATTAGGCAATAACATGTCTAAAAATAAATATTTCAAAATCAATTCGAACACACATAAATGCTAAATGAAATAACATGTAGTTATAATGGAGTAACATCTTCGTCTTTTATGGTTGTTATCTGTTAAATTATGGTATGTTCTATGCTTAGAGAAGTTTACTTATTTTTCTTCTTATTACCCACGGATTAGCAATCACATATACATTAAGTAAAGTGCAAATAGAACATTAAATGATCAACAAAAATTAAGCTAAGACAAGAGACACGAGATGTGGTGGTTAGCCAAGGACAGACCTCAATGCAGGGAAACCCTTTGATCAAATCTTCATTTCTCTTCAGCAGAGAGGAATAGTACAAAATCTGAATTCTGTAATTTTATATCGGTAGCAGCAAACCCTAGATCAGAAAACTCAAACTTGGTCAAACTAGTTGAAATTGGCCTTAAAAATGCTTGGTCAATTTTCGGTGAACTTGTCCTTGAACAGCTTGAAGAAACAACCCTTGAAAAACCCCAAAAGTATAGTCAATTTGTAGATTTCTAAAGTCAACTTGCAGCCCTAAACTAGGGCAGTCAACACCAGACAAACCAAAGGTCAGATCACCTTGATTTTCATGCCAAAAATTGTGGCTTGCCTAGGAGAGGAAACCACACCCAATCCACACTTCTAGATTGTCATTGCTTGGTCAATGTTGGTCAAAGAGATGACCTACTACCCTAGCGTCCTTCTTTTTGTGTCTTCCTTGCCCTAAGACATCTTCCTTCTAGCCACACATGAGAGAGAGAGAGAGGCTTCTTTTATGCGTAAGAGAGAGAGAGAAGATGAATGAATGAATTGTCCAAATGAGGAGGAGGCTCCTTGTATTTATATGCAAACGTTGAGGATGAATAGACGTGACTGTTGGGCTTCTGAGCCTACATAAGTTTGCTAGCCGACCTTGACAATTTATCCATAATCAAGATAAATTCATATCCCCATAAATGCTTATCGGAATCGGATGATCTTTAGATCAATCCTACACCTCTCGATGAGAGGAATCTAAGAAAAAATATCAGAAGCCATAAATAGGGTGATGCACATGGAGTTTGGCCCTAGTTTCAAATTTTAACACTCCTTCTCAAATAGGGAGAACTTCATCTACAATCCGTCAAACTGTCGTTGCTATCTATCCATCAAATTCACTATCTTGTACAACTTGACCCACTCTAATCTACGTTACTCTGCTCTTTTATGCTCAAACTATGAAGGAGAAGAAATGATCGAGGATGTATCATACCATCTTCCACTTTCCTAAAGTCACTCTCGGAGTGTGAACCACTCTCACTAATCCGAGATCAGTACTATCGATCCCAGGTCAATGGAGGTCATCCTGGCATAGGGAGTATGGTAGGTAGAGCGATTTGTCCATCACTAATACTACTATTGTCCTTATCCTCATTTCCCAGCTCATTAATCAGATGAGACGTACTTCCCATGAGTACCAGACTGCATGGGTAGGATGCCTCGACAGGAGAACTAATCATCCTGTCCACAGGAGAACGAATCATCCTATCAAGTGGATTCCATAGAGAACTAATCATCCTAGCCTATAGGAGAAATAATCATCCTATTCCATAATCACCATAGAGAATTAATCATCTTGGCCCACAGGAGAAATAATCATCATGTTCCACAGTCACCACGTGGTGTCACAGGGGAAGGTTGAACCTTTACCCTGTACATAGTGCACCACTAGGGGATGCCGAGTCGCCTAGTGGTCACATGTCACTCCAAGAAGTACCCCGCGCCTCCTAGAGCTCCCAGAGCTCAATACATCATACTTGGCCCTCATAATAGGGTCTCTGAATGACACCAAGTCGTTCTCAAAAAGTCAAGAATTTGACCTTTCCTAGGGGCTTTGTCAAAATGTTGGCGACCTATTCATTTGTACCGATATGTTGGAGCCTTATTGCTCCTTGCTGCACCATATCTCGAATATAGTGGTACCTAATATCGATATCCTTGGAGCGATCATGAAATATGGGATTCTCTGATAAACAAATCCCGATCTAGTTGTCACACAGCATCACGGTCATATCCAATGTAAATCTAAACAGCTCACTAAAGAGCTTTCGCAACCAGACTACCTCACAGGAGGCCATGCTAGGAACAATGTATTTTGCCTCAGTGGTGGTCAAAGCCACCGACTTCTACTTCCGCCTAATCTAAGATATTGAGGCAGATCCCAAAGAGAAACAACACCCGAAAGCACTCTTTCGATCCACCACACTTCCTACCCAATCAGCATCAATATACCCAAGTAGTCTCACATCTCCCACAGTGTATCTCAACCCATGAGTGATTGTGCCACGAAGATATCTCAACATATTCTTAGCACCAATCTAATGTGAGTGGTGAGGCTCAACCATATGTTGACTCAATGTGGTGACTGTAAAGCATATATTCGAATGGGAGTTCACCAAGAACATAAATGCTCCGATGAGTTGACAATACTTGGTAGCATTTTGTAAAATAGGTCTAACAACACTACCGCTTAACTTCTCGAAGTCAAGCTCCATTGGGGTAGTTACTGGCTTGCAGTCCACCATGCCGAATCTCTCCAATATCTTCACCACATATTTTCCTTGAGACAGGAAAATCTCCTTGGTTTCTACTAGACTTCGAGTCCTAGGAAATAGTATATAAGTCCTAGGTCTTTCATCTCGAACTAAAAAGCCAACTCCCTCTTACATTCATGAATGAGAGGGTCTGCACCTGTTAGAAAGAGGTCTTCAACATATAGCACCAATATGAGAGGCTTGTCATCTATAACGTTAAAGTAAAGGTTAGGGTTGGCTTCACTACTAGTGAATCCCAGCTTCATCAAGTAGCTATCGGTCCTCTCATACCATCCTTGGGGTTCTTTCTTTAGCCCATAAAGGGCCTTCTTCAACCTACACACATGAGATTATCGATCATAAGTCTCAAATCCTTCTAGTTGCTCCACATAGACCTTTTGTTTGATCGAACCATGTAAGAATGCAGTCTTGACATCCATCTGATGTAGGTTTCATCCTTGCGTAACAGCAAGGGCTATGATTGAGTAGATGGTGGTATATCGGGTATTAGGTGCAAATATCTCGTCATAGTCTATACCTTCCTTTTCGGAGAAGCCATGAGCGAAAAAATGAGACTTATACTTTTCTGCACTTCCATCAACTTCATACTTTATCTTGTAAAGCCATTTTGAAGTGACAACTAATTTGTCCTGGGGTGTGGGAAACACATCCCAAACATATTTTTTCATAATGGACTCATATTCCTCAGTCATAACATCCTTCCATACTTAATGCTTGATAGCATCTATGGATGACAAAGACTCATTTTGGATGATCGTGCTCATGATGGTCAAGTATCCCTGATACCTGTTTGGTTTCTTACTTTCATGGAAGGTTCCTCTGGGTGCAATGTGTCCTTCAGCATCATCAAGTGTCCCGCTAAGCCATGAAGGCCTCTTCCTAGAAGAGGAAGGCTCTTGCAGAGGAGGATCAACAGGATCCATAGGTTCTTCCACATTAGGCATCGTCACATCTTCCTTTTCCTTTGGTTCTCCGGTGTCAGCTTCTTTAGATCCCCTTAAAGTAGGAAGATTGTCTACTTTGCTAAGATCCATATATTCATCAAAGGTGACATCAAGACTAATCACAACTTCCCTTTGACCAGCTACATAGATTCTATAGCCCTTAGTATTTTCACTATAGCCCACGCAGATTCCTTTCTTTCCAGATGCACCCAATTTATTCCTTTTCTCTTTAGGCACATGAAAAAATACAGGGCTTCCAAAAATTCTAAAATGAGATACGTTAGGTTTCTTACCGATGAAAATTTCATTGGGAGTCTTGGAACCCAATGCTTAATGAGGGCATCAGCTTTGTACATATATGACAATATTTGCAGCTTCAGCCCATAGAAACCTCAGGAAGTCTTTGATCATGGAGCATAGCATAGAAAACTTCCACAATTGTACGATTCTTCCTTTCCGCCACACCATTCTGCTTAGGAGTATATGGTGTAGTAGTCTCCCTCTTAATGCCATTCTCTTTGTAAAATTCATGAAACTCATTAGATTCATGTTCAATCCCATTATCAATCCTTAAGGTCTTGATCTTCTTTTCAGTTTGATTCTCGATCAAGGCTTTGAAGTGATGAAACCAAGAGAACACTTCATCTTTCTTTTTCAAGATGTATATCCAAGCCTTGTGAGAATAATCATTTGTAAAAGGGAGGTAATATAAATATCCTCCCAAGGAGTTCATAGGCATCATGCTGGATATGTCTGAGTGAACCAACTACAATATATCAGAGGTCTTGCTTTGGCTTGAAGGGAATGATCCCCTTTTGAGCTTTCCTTCGGAACATCCTAGACATACACGTTCTTGCTCTAATCTAAACTCAAGCATCCTGGTCACCATCTTTCTTACATCAGGTAGAGCTTTATAATGAAGGTGAGAAAACCTCCAATGCCATAGTTTAGACTGAAGAGATGTGTCATAAGACATGACACCCAACAGACTTCCTCTAACCTGGTATAATGAATAAACTTGAAACCCAAGAGTAAAAGCATCTTTAAAGTTCTTTTTCCATACACATACCTTGCCATCACTGAAGGCCACCTCGTAGCCTTTGTCTTCCATTGCTGAAATGGACACTAGGTTCTTTTTTAGATCAGGTACATATAATACATCTTGTAAGTGGATGGTATTACCTTGATTCAATATAAGAGTGACATTTCCTACGTCTTTCACGGGATATTTTGAATTATCCCCAAGAATAATTTCCAGGTTGGTTTCCTTCTCTATCAAATTATAGAGAGCTTCTTTATAACTAGTGAAGCGCCTTGAGACACCACTATCAATAAGCCAATTTCCCAACGAGCATGGGGGGAAATAGTAGATAGAGTTGCTGGTAAATAATATTCATCTTTCTTATTGTTAACAATGTTAGATTCATACCTGGAATTTCTTGCCTTCTTGAATGGTTATCCTCTTCCTTGATTTCCAGCACTTCTTTTACCTATGTCATTTGACCTGCCATTCCTTTGATTGTCTTAAGAGGGATTTTGATCATCGTCTCAGTGAGAGTCCCTTTTATCAGGGAACTCCCTTGCATAGTGACCCATTTTATCCCAATTGTAACATCGACCATTTCTACCACCCTTTGGTCCAGCATTTCCTTTGAATTTAGCCCCAGAATTGTTTCTTCATTTAGTATGAGAAGAAAAGGCAGAGGGATGACCTTTAAGTATGGGGATTTATTGCCCTTCCATCCTTGTTTCTTCTTGAATGAATGTGGCCATTAATTCCTCAAATCCAGGAATTACGCTATTTTTTAGAAGAGTAATCCTAAATATATACCATTCAAATGGCAGTCCTCCAAGATTTGTGAGTGTCATTTCCCTATCAAGAATTACTTCCCCGATAGATAGGAGATCATTCTTGATCTCAGTGATCCTTAAGAAATATTCTTGCATACTCTCATATTTTCCCTTCTTAATTTCTTTCAGCTTATTTCTAAGAAACAAGACTTACTCACTATTCTATCATAGATTTCCTTGGAAGTGTTCAGCTCGGAAACATAGGCCACCAAGCTTATTGATAGAGTCCCAGACGACCTTCCTTGCTTCGACTCCTCCCTTGCTCCATTTGTTCCTAGTAGCAGTGGATGCATTTGATGGAGGTTCAACAATTCTGCCTCTCACATGGTCCAACACATCCTATTCTTCTAATGTTAGATCGAGAGACATCTTCCATCCGTGAGAGTCAGAATTCTCATGGAATTTGTCTTCAGCAAGGAAGTGCGTTGAGGACCCCATGATTTCTTTAAGATAACCTTTCCAACCTTCTCTTCGGTGATTGCTCTTGCTTAAGCTTTGTCTTCACCTCGGCTCTGATACCATGTTAAATTATGGTATGTTCTATGCTTAGAGCAGTTTACTTATTTTTCTTCTTATTACCCATAGATTAGCAATCAAATATACATTAAGTAAAGTGCAGATAGAGCATTAAATGATCAACAGAAAACAAGCCAAGACAAGAGACATAACATGTGGTGGCTAGCCAAGGACAAACCCCAATGCAGGGAAAACCTTTGATCAAATTTTATTTTATCTTCAATACTTCAGTAGAGAGAAATAGTACAAAATCTAAATTCTGTAATTTTATATTAGCAGTAGCAAACCCTAGATCAACAAAGTCAAACCTGGTCAAACTTATTGAATTGACCTATAAAATGCTTGGTCAATTTCCGGTCAACCTGTCCTCGAACAACTAGAAGAAACAACCCTCGAATAGCTCCAAAAGTACAGTCAATTTGCAGATTTATGAAGTCAACTTGCAGCCCTAAACTAGGGCAGTCAACACTAGTCAAACCAGAGGTGAGATCACCTCGGTTTTCATGCCAAAAATTGGGGCTTGCCTAGGAGAGACAACCACACCCAATCTGCACTTCTAGATGGTCAATGCTTGGTCGAAGTTGGTTAAAGAAATGACCTGCTGCCCTAGCATCCTTCTTTCTGTGTCTTCCTTGCCCTAGGACATCTTCCTTCCAACCACACGTGTGAGAGAGAGAGGCTTCTTTTATGCATAGGAGAGAGAGAGAGAAGATGAGTGAATGAATTGTCCAAATGAGGAGGAGGCTCCTTGTATTTATATGCAGGCATTGAGGATGAATAGACGTGATTGTTGGCCTTCTAAGCCTACATAAGTTGGTTGGCTGACCTTGACAATTTGTCCATAATCAAAATAAATTCATATCTCCATAAATACTTATCAGAATCAGATTATCTTTAGGTCAATCCTGCACCTCTCAATGAGAGGAATCTAGGAAAAAAATTAGAAGCCATAAATAAGGTGATCCACATGGAGTTTGGCGCTAGTTTCCAATTTTAACACTCCCTCTCAACTAGGGAGAACTTCATCTACAATCCGTCAGACTGTCGAACTATCAGATCTTGAAGAGCTGAAGGTAGCAAATCTAATGACTGCAATTGAAACTCCTCACACCGAGAATACAAGTAGACATGAACTTTCTCTCCTTGGGTCTTCTTCAATGCCTTCACTTTACTTCTCCATGTTCTTTTGAAGTTTACGAAACTATCCTCAGATAGGTGACCTAGCGGCTTCAATATTAATTCAAAGATCAAAATTACAATACTTTGCAAATTACAATACAAGTTCAAAGAAACACTTCGTTCCAACCTGTGGGTTTCTCTGGTTTGATCTTTCTTTTATAACCTTCCTAAAGGAATCTAATCTAATCTAAGATATGAAACAAAGTCGAAATAATTGAGGGTCCTGTTGGCATTTTCTTTATCCGATGATGTCTACTCAATCCTTCTGGTACAATAGTTCTCCCAATATCCATCATCTTTGAGTACTCTTCATCCCAATTGATATCATGAGGGTCTTGTGCATATGCATATGTGTCCTGAGAAGTAGATTCTTTAACTTTACCTTTTCCTTTGGCATCTGTTGATAATGTTTCTTTGTCGTTTGCAGATGCTTTTGACATTTGTGCTTGGTCCAGATTTACTTTTACGTTGTGGAGGTTCTATTGTTGTAGGGTAAACATCACTTCCTGCTTTTCCCACTTGTTAAGAAAAGGTACTGGGCTAATACCAATATCTAGAAAAGAATCTTAAAAGAATTTTCTAAACGCAGGAGAAGGTTGAACTGCCATATCAATACCATCTAGAAGCTCACATTTAAAGATCTGAAATATGTTAGTGGAAGTCTCGATTGCATGTTGGACCCATAATCTACAGTTTTAATTAATGCATGCTTTTGATTTCCATCCCAATTAAAAAATCATTGAAGTGCACATTTTGTTTGACAACAGTAGACTGATAATATGAACTACATTGTTGTTTCAATTTCCTGAAAAAATGCTGATTGTGATTAATGTCGTTTGGTTAATCACGAATCTTAAAACTTTCAGTTCTCCTTGCAGTTCATCTATTTGTTGTAAAACTTGTCGTTTTTCTATTAATTTTAAATTTCCAAATTCTTTGAACCAGAGAGCTAGCTGTTTGATCATTTCTATGTTATTACTGGTCTTGTTTTCTCCCTCTATCTCATGACAGAATACTTGCACAAAAGGATTTGGCGAAATACTTTCTCTTAATCTTAGACTTTGGTAATCCCAAAGAGATGAGAAATTCCTTAGATATCGCAGAGTTCTCTGGATGCACTGAGACACTATAATAGATGGCCTTTTTCCTGCAAAATCCTTCTTTAATCTCCTAATAGGTAAATTTTTTAAAATTTCATATTGAGGAAAAGTGTTATTGGGTGCATAGTTTTCTTCAAATCTTTGTAGAAAATATATATCAATTTCCTCAAAAATATCAGGAATTTTTAACGAGAAGAGATTTTTTCTAATTCTCCTTTGATTGGAATAGCTCTAAATCCAAAATTTGAGCTCCTGTGTATATGTTTAGAGCAAAGTTTATTCCACCTATCAACTGATAGTAATTCAATGCCTTGAGGATCCAAATCATATTTTCAGTGAATTGACTAGACCATAGAGGACCATAGATCTTATAAACTTTTAAAATAAATATTTACCTTCATGTTGGGCAAATGGTATACCTTTAACAAATCAACATCTAGGCCTAATGATATTCCAATGTTTTGAGACTGCCATGCTTGGCATCTTCGAATCCACTGATTCCTCCTCAGATGCAGACCCACAACTTTCTTGATTTCTTCTATTAAGTGACTCACATGGCTTTCAAGAATTCTGAATCTGTCTACAAATGTGATGAAATTATCATCTTGGGGTCCTTTTCCTGGTATTATAAACAATTTTCCTGGTGATGTGACAAAAACCTTATTCATATCTCTAGTTAAAGAGTCTGCTAAAAAATTAGAAATGCCAGGTATCCATTCAACATCAAAATCAAATTGTTGAAACCAAATCTGCCATGAGGGAAACCTTCCTCTATCAAGTTGTCTTGAAATCTTAGCAGACAAGAAATACTTGAAGTTCATCAAATTATTCCTTATAAGAAACTTTATTGGTGCTAGATATAGTTCAAACTTCTGTATCCCATTAAAAATTGCTAAAGTTTCCTTTTCAGAAATAAATTAATTATTTTGACTGGGAGAGAATTCACCTGAGGAATATGTGCAAAGTTTTTCTTCTTCATTCTCCCATTTCTCAAAAATAATTGTTGCCCAAAAACTATCATAAGCGTCAATTTTTAAAATAAGAAGACCGTCACCAGGTGGTTGTAGCTTATGAAGTTGTTGACATTCTGATTTAATCTCTTTAACTACTGCAGTGGCTTCCGCTGACCATCCTTCTCTGAGATGTTTTCTGATTGGGGTTGTTTTCTCGGACAACCTGGGAATATATCTGTGCACATAGTTTAAGACAACTAAAAATATTTGAATTTTTTTATTGTATTTTAGTTCATCTGGAAACTGAGACAGTTTAGTAAGAACATGGTGCTACATTTGGATTTGTCCATTAACTACGTTGATCCCCAAAAATTCTATACTATCTTAAAACAAAACCATTTTCTTTTCAACAAGGACTCTGCCATGATTTTGGACTTCACTTAGAAAATCTCTATATGCTTTAAATGGGTTTGAAGATTGGGACTATGTACAAGTATATCATCTATATATGTTACAATGAGATCATATTTACCAAAAATAAAATCCATTCTTCTTTGGAACAATTCAGGAGCATTTTTTATGCCGAAAGGTACCACCTTCAATTGATAAAAACCTACAAGGCATTTGAAGGTAGTTTCATGTTTGTCTTCTTCCTGTATCTATATTTGATAGTATCCAAACTTCATATCAAACTTGCTGAATGCTTTACTATTTTGAATTTTTTACATTATTGTCTCTAGTCTGGGCAAAGGGTAGTGAAAACCCTGGGTGATAGCATTTAGAGGTTTATAGTTAATAACCATTCAGGGCTTGCCTCTCACTATTTTTGAATGATTTCTGACTAGAAACATTGAACAAGAATAATGAGACATGTTGGGCGTTATCACCAAAATAGGACCCTGATAGGCTGCTAAACAAACTATCTCAGTGTAACTATTTCAAACCAATATTTTAGCTAAGGCTTAGCCTCCTCAGCCTGAGAGGGCTCTCTCAAAGGGTTAATGATATTTATTAAAGATATGGATAGATGGCTAACTCTATGGTTTGTGATTTTATAGGTTTATAGGTTGAAAGATGAAGGTTGGCTAGCATTGGGCTATGGATTCAAAGTATGTTTCAGTACCTGAACAAGATCAGCTTAACATGAAAGTCAAGGCATAGAGAGTTTTTATACATCACCAAAACAAAGATACAATGCAAGGAAACACAATTTATCAAAACATGAAGGAAGTTAGAGCATCATTGATGAGTTCCAAGTAACATGTATTCATACCACTACAAGTAAGTGAAAGAGGAAATCCATGAGACAATAGGACATTAAAACTCTCTTTGAATCTTCAATAGAGAAGCCAAAACATTCTACCGAGCATCGAAGTCAAGGCATTATAGAGTTCAAGTGCAGAAATGAAAATATAAAACAGTGAAACACAGTTAGTTTATCTATGAAAAAAGTCAGAGAATCATTGATGAGTTCTGAGTATCATAAGAAAACACCACTGCAATTTAAGTATTGGAAGATTCCATGAAAACAAGAACATACAAGAACTCTTCATGAATCTTGAGGTATCTAAGTAGAAACTCTGCATTAGGTTAAAAATATACACAGTCTGCACATAGAGCAGCAGCTGAGCCAAAAAGTCTCCAACCCTTTCCTAATTCAACCTCTTGCTTTATATATAGCCTTTACAATATGGATCCCCTCATCCCTTACCAAGAGAATTTAAATTTTGTATGAGTGACACCTATTCTAACCATAAAACAAACTATTAAATACAAATGACAGCTAACTAGCAGTCCTAGAGACCTAATACAACTAGGAGTGTAACTCCTTATTATGAATAAACCACCTTAACTAAACATTTAATGCATTCTTTGACAACTACAACCTCATGAGGTCAAATTTGATTAAGCCTCCCACGTTGTCGCTTACTGTTGATGATAAACCCTAGAAATTAGGGAACATGTTCCCCTGTTTTTAGGTTTAGGATCCTTGAAAATGGCACGTGGGATAGAGCCTTTATCTTCTCATCCATGACATATTTTACGAAAATGAAGGAGCTTTTTGTATTCCATTCTGGCTAAAACAAAAGCCTCTCTTGGTTTTTTAAAACACTTCTCCAACTGTCCAGAATCTGTCCTTGAAAATCACGTGTGAAACAGGAAAAACCCGTTCTCTGAAATTAGGGTTTCAAAGAAAGTTTAGTATCTCCCAACTGAACACACTTATGAAGAAAGTGAGGTAGGTTATTGTAGTTGGAGAGTTGATGAAGAGAAATCTCCTTCAAAATTCCAAAATTCCAAAATTCCTTTTCTTGTGACCAGAAACGGATCTTGAAAAAGATTGTTAAAACGAGAAGAGAAAGCTTCACTTTCAGCAGTTTTGTAGCGCAAGTTTAACCATAAATTCCTCCCACCTCAGAACGAATTTGAAGGAAATGAAATATTTTTTGTAGTTCAGTATGTTAGGAAGAAAAGCCTCTTTCAATTTTCAAAATTGAGTTCTTTGTTGCTCAGGAACCCTTCTAGAAGTTGACTAGTAAAAGCAGAAAATATAGACTTTTATGCGGAAACAGGCATTTTGAAGGGTCTCGTAGTG
>APFE030546052.1:44573-67771 GCA_000404065.3 Pinus taeda
AGTCTAAACTTAGGGAAATTAAAATATTAATGTGAATTAATATAAAACTGTGTTAGAATGGTCCAAAAGTCATGGATCAAGCCAGATCTAATCTTATCCGTTGATTAGGGACTTAATTTCGGCCGTTGATCTGTGAATGAGAAAAGTATAAGAGGAGGCTTGAGGGTCACTTGGAGAACACACCAAGAGATCAAGATTTCGACTTTCTGGGGCTGGGTTTGCTGAGAAAGTTGATAGAGTGATCTGGATTTGTAGCTGAGGGGCAGCGAATATATAAGGAGAGAGGCGGAGATAGTGCTAGGAGGATCAACACAGCAGCTGGGAAAGGTGACATAGAGGGTAGAGGCTAAACTGTCGGGAAAGGTGACACAGAGGGCAGAAGCCAAAATTGCCGGGAAAGCTGACGTGAGGGCAGAAGTTGGAACTGTCGGGAATGTTGACGCAGAGGGCAGAAGCCAGAACTATCGGGAACAACTGGAACTATCGGGAATTGCCAGAACTGCCGGGAACGCTGATGTGGAGGGCAAAAGCCGGAACTGTCACGAAAGCTGACGCAGAAGGTAGCAGCCGAAACTACCCAGAACAACCGGAACTGCTGGGAAAGCTGACACAGAGGGCAGAAGTCGGAACTGCCGGGAACAACTGAAACTGTCGGGAAAGCTGACGCAAAGGGTAGAAGAGGCTGACATAGTCCCTAGAGGTTGATGCTGGGGTTTTTCGTGGGCCAGATTGGAGCTCAGGAGCTGCTAGAGTGTTTATCCAAGGTTTTAGCCTGAGCATCTGTCTCCGAAGGAGAGGTACTACTGCTGAGATTTTTCTCTGTTGGGTGAGCTAGATTTGGCACCCAGATTGTATTTTGGAACTACTTAATAAATCAAACCCTCAGATAGCTGCACCGGTTTTCTCGCATTGGGTTTTTCCGGGGACATTTGTCCGAAAATAATGGTGTCATTTGTGTGTTTGTTTTTGTTTCCTTCAGTTGATGATCTGTAACGTGTTGAGCATGTACTTGTGTTAATTTTCAATATTTACATGGTAAATAACTTGTTAATAATCAGAACAAGTAGGAAGGAATAATCAGAAAGTACATGGAGGGTTCCTAACTATTAGACTTAGAAACTTCAACAACCTTGGGGTTACAATGGTGGTGAATGCTGCACAGAAAAAATCTTTGTACCCTTACTTATAGAGGGGTAGGAGGATCCACACTTCCTAGTTTCAACTACATTTTGAAGATATTAATTCCAGCTTGACTTTACAAAGCTCAAGGTAAATAGCTTTGTCTGCATTCAGGATATGCTGGGAACACGTTACAGTTATCCAATCTACCAATGGAGATCTCTTTTTAGCCTACAAATCCCCCACTACTGAAATCTTTTCCTTGAAAGCATTTTCATTGTAGAATAAAGAAATTAATCTGACTATCTTTGAATTTTGGGCAGGGTCCATATGAATCTTCCAGTGAGATCCCAAACATTTTTTGTCCTCTCATACTCTCAGTACAACTACATGGATATAATTTTGTAACCACACCACATTCTCTTAAGAACTATTCAATCTGACAGCTCGAATGATTCAGTTCCTCCAATATCACAAATGCCAAAATGTCCCTTCATACCTGGTTCCCGTCTCTAGTGAATACCTAAATAAATCTGCCATGTTGCATCCCTACTCATTGCTCTTGAGACTTACCACTAAAACTGCTGGCAGAGCTGCTCCTTGTGATTGAATATCTGGCAATCTAAGCCCCTGTTTTTCTTGTGGGAGGGGACAAACATCCAAGGACACAAATGGCAAGCCTCTTCTTCCCCTCTGCTTTCCCCAAAGATGGAGAATTGATGGTTCTGAGTTCCTGGAAGTGGCTTAGAATAAGCAAGTGTAAGAAACATTTAAGATAAGAAATGAAATGAAGCCTTTCCTGTTAAACTGAGGTGTTTTCTTGTTTTAAGAGAGTATTGCTATTGGAATGCCAAATATAAGCTCATCCTAATTGAACTTTTATTGGGGATTTATGCCCTTGTTTCCTGACCCAAATGGTATGAGTTCCAAAATGTAATTTTTTAATCTATGTTGTTTGAATTTTGTGTGCAGGCATTAGAGTGTCTCCTTAATAATCATATGCTCACATCTGCGGAAGGTAAAAGCTACTTTTTGTTACAAGCATGCAGAATGACCAACAGTGTAATTATTGTTAGTGCTTGCTTTTAGTCTAATTTGTTTATATAGTGAAAACAGACACTTATTGCATCTTGAATATTTTCTGTTATTTATTGTTTCTATTTAGCATGATGCATTTGCTTGTCTTATTAGTTTACCATTTCTATCCATGGTTCAATTAGTTGAAGGTTTTGGAGTCTGGACACAGTTTAGTGCTCTGCTTATTGGCATTTTGGAAATTAACATTTTTGGCAGAAGCCAACTTAGTATCATCTTTGAGGTTTGGTGTGGAGAATGGATGGCTTTCTTCATTTTATTCATGTTTAATAAAGAAGGTACCATCCATGGCCTATTGTCCATTTGTGTTTGATTTTAGAACCTTTGAAAACATAAAGGGCTATCTTAACCCATACTCCGCATATCTCTTGTAGTATGATAAAGCAGAGAACATTGAATCAAAGTTTGCAGAGCTGGAAAGGTTGCCTGGTGATCTCAATTCCCAGGAAACTTCTGTCAGCTACTCACTCAAGAACAATGCAGATCTGATAGCCTGCAAAGCAGAATATTATCATCAGTGTGGGGAGTATCAAAAGTGTTTTGAATTAACAACATCGTACGTTTATTTGCATTGTAATGTATCGGCGAGATTTCTTTGGGAATGTGCTAAGCATCCTACTTGACAAACTTCTGGGGAAATAATGTAGTTTTTGCCTCTCTGATATGTGCAGGCTTTTTGAAAGGGATCCTTTTCATTTGAAATGCACACTAGTACATATTGCAACAGCAATGGAACTTGGCCACAAGAATGAGCTTTATCTTATGGCATGTAATCTAGTGAAGGACTATCCACAGAAGTGAGTTCCAGTAACCTTGATGATCTATGTTCTTGTTTTCCATGTCCTTGTTTGTACCTTTGTCATATATTCAAATCTTTGTTATTATTGCTGAAGAAAATTTCGTAGTCCTTATTAAGTCTGCTGTAAAAAGGCTTACGTTAACTGCCCTTCGGCATCTTACACAGAAAGTTAGTTTAATAAGGTATTGTCACAGTCGTGGCACTCTCACCCCTTGTTGAAAACATTGGAATCCGCAAAACATCACTGAGGGTCCGGAATATAACTTATTGGCAACATTGGCAAACCTTGGCAAGCATTGAAAAACACAATAAATCCATTTCTTTCAATTGTTTACACATATAAACCAACAACAACATCAAATAAACACATTGACATATAAACATGGAAGAAAAACACCAATATATCTACAGTGGATGCCAAATGAAAAGTAATACGTCAAAGTTGACACAGAGTCTTGAATCCTGATAGTTGTCCAATTAAGGACTAAGAAATGGGCAACCAATACAAATGACATCAACACATATGCCTGCAATAGAGGGCCAAATTTCGGCCTGTGGAAGACAGTCCACCTCAGTCAACAAACCTCTTGAAATTCTCAGTCAATTGTTATGGTCAAACACTGCGGTCAATGCAGGTCAACAAGCCAGGAAAGAGGACAGAACTTCAGTCAACCCAAGTCAAAGTCAATCTGCAATTTTGGCCTCCAACAGTCAAAGCTCAGTCAAAACTGTATTGCAATTCTTGGTCAAATGCGACTGTCAAACCCTAGACAAACAGTGTGGTCAACCTCAGAAAATGTGCTCAGAACAGAGTTAAAGATTCAGTCAAGGTCTTTTGAAATTTCGGCTTTCCAACACAGTGAAGAGTTCGGTCGAAGCAGATCTGAATTAGCCCAAGTCAAAGAGAGTCAACGCTCGTCAAAACAGAACAGAAAAGTGAACTCGGTCAGACAGAAAATGTCCTCCCTTCTTCACACGTGTGAACTTGATCTGCGAATTTCAGATGTGATGTGTGGATGAGATATGCTCCAAATGACCTCCAACGATGATCAATTTATGTGTTTTAGGAAGGGCGATTTTCACTTGTGGGGCTGACTTGGTCAAGCCCACAAAAATGACATTTCTCCATTATTTGATGATGAAATTTCCAACCATAGCTGCCCAATTTTCAACAAATCTAGCATTATTACTTGTTAAATCATCCTCTTTAGGGCTGATGTCATCCTTAGGTTGCTATTTATGCATGTTTTCAGCCATTAAACTCCATTAAAATCCCTTGATCCTTGGTATTTATTTAGTAGTATTCTTTCCTTTGTTGATCAACCCTTAAAAGACCGCTTCCCTTGGCTGTTATATGACATTCTATACCCCATCAGTAAAAACTACTATGAATAAAATAATAAGTGAATAAATAATAAAATATTATTAATAATATTATATAATTAATCAGTTAATTAGTTATGAAGGGTCAAGGTCAAATAACATGACCATTCACCTTCGTGGCTGGTCAAATGCCTATATAGGCAACCGCCATGAAGGCATATAATCATCATTCATTCTATTCAATAGATAAAATTACACTTTACACGTACAAATACAAGTAACATACAACAAAGCAACAATTGTGTTTTAACAATGGTACTAGAGCCTCTCGGTCCTCTGGAAACTCGTTGCATAGTCTATTCATTACTCCATCGCAGTCACTATCCACACTAGATTCCCTGCCGTCTCACTGTCGTACTCATTGTCGTGCTCGTTCCAACCTACCAGTTGACCCACAAACTCGTTGTTGTATTCTCCCTTGTAGTCGTCGTTGCAATCTCCTTCCCCTCCCGCAATCTCCCGTCAGGCTTAACGCTCACTCCCCGACATTGTCACAGTCTGTCCCATGCCCCACGCTCTATTCACTGTGTTGGAAAATGTACCTAGGTTCAGTCTTCATAATTATTTTTGTATTTGTATCATTGTACTTTCCATGTAAAAGCAAAAGAAGAAAAATAATTTATTATTATTATTATTATTATTATTTCATTAGTCAAGCATGTTCATGGATCTAGGGTTTATCAAGTCAAAATAATATTTGTCATGAGTCAATCTTATTAGAAAAATGCAAACACTCAGCTTATTAATTCTGATTTTCCTTATCTTTAATACTTGCTTGTGAACTTAGTTAGTCTTCTTGTGTTTTTTATTTAGATCTTTTCATCAAACAAATAATAAGAACAAAAATAACAACAAAGGATACAGATATTAGGCTATTAGCCAGGGCAAAACCCCTCTAAGGGGAAAACCTAGAAAACTCTTGTCTTCTTTATAGAATCAACTTCAAATGAGATACAAAGACCTAATCCTTAGACCAAGTCCTTCTCCAAGTACCAAGTCTGCCCTTTCAACAAGTCCTTGTTCCTGGACCAACCAACTTCAAACAACAACTTCGATCTCCTAGCTTCAACACTGCAACTCGTTTTGCTACTTCGACCTTGTAATTACGGCCTTGCAACTACTACAAAAACCCTAATCCAACTTCCTCCTGAGACCTTCCTAGAGAAAAACAACTCTTCCCAAGGTCAACGAGGTCAAGATAGAGTATTCTTCCTTCCAGCTACAAGATACTAGATTTCATCCTACTGCAACTTCAACTTGCACTTTCAACCTCCTTTCGCAGCACTAAAAACCCTAGATTTTTGCACATGAGAGAAATAGAGTCCAAAAAACATAGATTTTCCTTCCTTCTTGGATTCTTATTGCCTCTTAGACCTTCGCTCTCCTTTTTTGTGTTTCCTAGCTACAGATCGAACTTGTGAGGTCGAACTTGTTGAGTGAGTGGGAACCAAATGAGGTTGAACTGCTTCTTTATATAGACTTCTCAAGGGGTTGAATTCCCTCCTTAAGACCGACTTGTACTTTTGGAGTTTCTAGGATTTTCTAGACACAAAAATAATACTTTTTCAAATTATATTTTGCCCGTAAGGGTCTTATAAGCATGATATTGAATCTTTTGACTCGTGCCAATAAATCTTAAGATCTATCAAACCCTAGAAGCATGAACAACATGCTTTTACCTAGAAAACCATCCATAATGAGCAGGAAACCCATGCTTTTTGTTGTCCCTCAGATTGTATAGGCACCGCGACAACGACTAAGGGCAGGGGCTGTCACTCTGATCCCCGCCCACACCGTTCTAGTTGTCTCCCAACAACAGGCTATGGGGGCAGTCCCTATGGAAATGAGATGATGAAGGACCAGTTGGGAACCAATGAGTCCGAGAGACACGATTGAGTGGCCTGGCTACTTGGTTAGATTTGTTAGTTTCTGTAGCATCGAATATATTCTAGCCACGAAATTTGGCGGAGAGCCTAGAATACATGAGTTTTCCGAGACCCAAAAATCGTTTATGGAAATTCCACCTAGAAGTGTCTCAATTAGATTTTTAGCAGTTTTTTAGGGAATGTGGTTAATTGATTAGTATTAATTGAGATAAGGCGAGAATCATTTAGAAACTCACATAGATCAACTCCAAGATAATCCTATCCATTGATTAAGGTTTAATCTTGGACGTTGGTGCTATTGTAAGAGGAAGTCGATGGGTACTTGGAGAAGACACTTCTATAGTTTGATTTTCTTGGCAGATCGATTTCCAGAAAGCAGTAGCAATTGCCGGAAAGCCAGAGATCGAAGCGGGGTCAGTGTGGGGCTGAGACAGTGATTCAGAGGAATTTTTCCAGATTCAGAGAGGCAACAACAAGGAGCCGAGTTATTCACACTAAGGTAGCGCAGAGGACTGCACAGTTGCTTTAGAAGCAATTCGATTTTGCTGGAGAGAAATTCATTTTTAGTTTTAGAGGCTGGGAAGAGGGTCCAAAGTGTCGGAGAAGTGATTTCTTCAGCAGAGACAGGCATAACGACTTCATCAAGGGCAGTTTAGAGGCTTGATGTCATAGGGTCTGCGTAGAGAAGAGGGTCCAGAAGGACGCGTTTCTGAAGAGAATTCTTGCCGGGGTTGCTTTTGGAAGAAGAGTACTTTCCCTTAAATAATTTTGGCCATATTTACTTGTTGTTTGGGTTGCCAGTTGGGCATCCATAGCTTGGACTCAGATTTCGCTGCTGCATAATAAAATAAAACCCTCAGCTACTGCACCAGTTTTCCCACATTGGGTTTTTCCGGGGACATCTGTCCAAAAATAACTGTGTCGATTTTTATTGTGTGTGTGTTAGTATTTTCTCAGTTCCAACGCTATTTATTTTCCACAGTTTTATTTGTGAAGGTTGCAGTGTTTATTTCGATGTTGTTGTAGCAATAAACTGAATAATTAATTTATTAGTTAAAAGAAATAATACCAGTTGCTGCAATAGGATTCTAGTTTTGGAATTTTCACATGGTATCAGAACATGAGTGATTAGTTGGGAAGCTTAGAAGCGGAGAAAGAATTTTGCTGCTCAGAGGGAGTAGCAGGCCGAAATTCTTGAGGCAGTGCAGTGCTCAGACACGTAGGCCAAATTGTTGGGCCAACAGTTTGATTTTCAGTTGTAGGGGTGCAAAAAAGTCGATTTGCCTAGGAAAGTGATTCCAACAGACAGAGGGAGCAGTTGCAACTTAGATATTCGCTAAAGAGATTTATAGTGGGACGCAGAGGGTTTTTGCAGCAGCAAAACAACATCGGGTGGAGGAGATAAGCACACACCACAGAGGGAAGATTTCTCTCAGGGAACTTTGAGTCTCAGAAATTCGATTTTTCCATGTAGATTGGCAGTAGCAGCTAGTAGATCTGCGCATTCCAGAAGGGAGTGCGAATAGTAGAGCAACAACAAAGTAGAGGGAAAGAGGGGATTTTCGACAGTTTTCGAGATGGTCATTGCAGGGCTTAGAGATTAGGATAGGTTGGATGGATCATCCAACTACATCATCTAGAAGGTGAAAATGTCTTTCCTTCTAGATGAATATAGCCTGAAAGCCTACATTGATAATGTAGTGGCAGTTCCTCAGGATGCATATCAACTCAAGGAATATAGGAAGGAGATGGCGCAGGCAAAGCATTTGATCCTGGATGGAGTTCGGGACCATATAGTCTCACATGGATGAAAAGGGGTGAAGGCTCAAATTTCAGTCTTGTGTGCCAAGACACGTAGCAATCAAATCCTACCCAGGTCTACCTAAGTCTAGTTTGTTGGTACTGTAGAGGTTACCCTTGGAGGAGGGGACCTGGGATAGGGCCTATTACAGAAGGTAGAGACATAATTTGTTTCACAGAAACTCATTAACATGATGGTTGTAAAACTCCTATGTTTGATGGTTATTTGAAATTAGCAGTTTGGAATGAGGCAACATTAAATGGCAAATGGTTGGAGGCATATTGGTTTTAGTGAAAGAAAAAGAAGGTTGTCACATTCAGTCAAGGAAAGAAGATACAAATAAACAATATTTATGGTTCAAAATAACAAAGAATGAGAACCACATAAGAAATGCAACATGCTATTTCGCACCTCAAGTCTCAAAAATCTACAAAATTAAGGGGCTAGATAGCAAAGACCCATATGCAGCTTTAAAGCAAGATATTGTCGTATATTCTCAGTAGGGATAAGTTCTTTTAGTGGGAGATTTCAATGCGAGAACAACAAATCAAGAAGCTAGTATTTTTTGTTACAAAGAGGATCACAATCCTAGCTGGCTCATTGAAGAGGAGAATCCCCAATGGTTGAGTTGTTCAAAAGATGACAAAGTTAGCAATCATTTTGGAGAGGAGTTTCTCATGTCGTGTGGTGCTTTCAACTTAATTATCTGCAATGGTCTAGATAGATGGAAAAGGTCTGGGAAATTCACTTGAAACACATACAATGGGGCAAGTGTTGTTGACTACTTTATTTGTTCACAAAGCTTATTAGAAAGGATATATGAAGTTAAGATTGGAGAGCATATGTGGGACTTAAAATCAGACCATAACCCAATTTATATAAAGCTATCTTGGTTAGAAGAAAGGCAACATAGGAGGAAAACCCAATGTTCTCGACAATCGATATCAAGGGGAAAAATTCTTCTAACACAAGAAAATTGCACTATCTTCAAAACATTGTTGGAGAGATCAATTTAGAAGGGGAAGAGTGGTTCCCAAAGCCTCAATAGTCATGAGTTAACAAATATAATTCAAAGTGCACTTGAGAAGTGCAAAAGAGAAAAAAATAGGAAATTTGAATCAAATTGTTTTCCTGTAAATGCTTGGTTTGATGAGGAATGCAAAATGGCAAGGAAAACCTTGAAAAAGGTAGGCGAAGAGAAGATGAATGTAAAGTTATATAAGCAGATTTTAAAAAGGAAGAAAGACATGTTCATGCAAACAAGGCGAGAAGAGTTAATATATCTAGGCAAGAATAACCCAAAGCTTTTTTTGGCAAGAACTTCAACCAAGGAAGAAGCAAATTGAAAATAATACTACAACCAATCAATGGTTTGACTATGCAAGACAACTCTATGAGAAAGAATCAGAGGATGGGCCTCCTCCTAGGATCAACACAACTACAAAGCTTTTCACATTACAGGAAGTGGAGACAAGAATTAAGAAGTTGAAAACAGGAAAGGCAAAGGACTTGGTTGAATTTCAAGCAGAATATCTAAAGTAGGGAATGAACATTCTTGCACTGCACATCATGGAAATATTCAACAACGTCATTCGACAAGGATTCCCAAGGGATTGGACAACTAGTATAACAATACCCCTTTTTAAAAATGGAGACATTAATAATCCTTCCAACTACAGAACCATTATGACCAATCCTTCGTTTGTAAAGCTCTTCAACGAGATGGTAGAAAATAGAATCAGTAAGTGGGCGGAACTAAAAGAAAAGAGGGCAAAAGGGAAAGCAAGTTTTAGGCTGAAACATTCTACAGTAGATCATGGTATCACATTGAGACACATTATTGAAAAGGTTTGGGGGGGCAAAGAAGAAGTATTTTGCTTCTTTATTGACTTCAAAAAGGCATTTGACACGGTCCCTAGAGATAAGTTGTGGAGTAGAATGGAAGAATTTGAAATTCGTGCATTATAGAGTTGTTGTCCATATGCTTTATGAAGATGTGAAAGTCAACATTAGAACTTCAACAGGCATTTCAAAAAGCTTTAGAAATGACATCGGAGTCAAACAAGGTTGCCCTTTATCCTACTCTTTTTGGTTTATATATTGATAAATTGGAAGAGTGGCTAAATCTGCAAGGTGGGGATGGTGTTCGGTTGGGGGAGTTTGTGATAAAACTTCTTTTATATGCTGATGACCTTGTATTGATTGCTAAATCGACCCAGGGATTGCAGATGCACCTATATGCCCTTGAGCATTTTTGTAAAGCAGTGGGGATGCAAGTCAATACCAGCAAGACCAAAATAATGACTTTCTCAAATAAAAAGAAGCAGAGCCAGCATATGTTCTTCTTTGAAGGCAACATTCTTGACGAAGTAAATGAATACAAATACCTCAAGATTGATTTCAACAACAAGCTTAATTGGGAGGACTACAGAAAGAAGAGAATTTTAGGATGGTGAAAAGCATTATATGCTCTTCAAAACAAATGTAAAGAGGCAAAGTTATGGGATTGGAAAACGATTAAAGTGATTTCTGGGCTCCTAGTTTGTCCAGTGATATTATATGGTTGTGAACTGTGGGCTAGCAACATCTCTGTTTCAAAATGGAAGCAAATTGAGAAAATCCAAAAATGCTTGATCATGAGCAAGTTTAAAATAAAAAATGTGGCTCCTTATGGGAGAATGTTGAATGAAATAGGAGCAACTCCCATCGAAGCAATTGCTATGGTGCGTCTCATAAGGTACCTGCAAAGAATTGAGCAAATGGGAGAAGGTAGATGGCCTAAAGTTTTCTTCAATGAAGGAATGAGTGAAAGAAAGAAATCATGGATGAGAAAAAACAACAAATGGATGCAAAAATGGAATATTTACCTCAACGAATGTCCCACAAATAGCAAGGAGTTGAAGAGTTCTGTTATGGAGAAGTTTGTAACCGTATATAGGGAAAATAGTTCGGTAGAAAGAAGAAGTACTATGTTCAGGGATTCAACTCCACTTGTGATCTCCAACAAAAAGAGTACATTGGAGCTAGCATTCCATGGAGAGCAAAGATTCTTATTGCTCAATTAAGAACTAACTCGCATCAACTACAGTGCGAAATAGGTAGGTGGAAAAGACCTAAAGAAGCTTGGGAAGAACGAGTGTGTACTTTTTGCACTTTTGGGGTAGTGGAATCAAAAAAACATTTCATTTTGGAATGTGATGCTTTCAGAGACATCAAAGACAGTTACAACAGTATGTTAACATCGATTCCTTGGCATTTTCTTTTTAGTGGGGGGATTGTTAGAAGTTTGGGTCAGTTCGTCATTAATTTGAATAATAAAAGGATTGAATTGCAAAAGGCACGCAAGTTGGTGGTCCCATAGACTATTTCTAGTTTTGTGGACGTTAAAATTTCATTCATTCATTCGTTCATATATAGTGGCCAAGGGACGACCAAAGGAATGTGGGATGCTCTCTCCACACTATACCAAGGTACTTCCAAGTAGCAAATGATGTTCTTGGAGGAGAAGTTGAGATGCATCAGGATGCAGAAGGGGGAATGCATAGATCCCTTCCTCACCAGGATTCAGGAGGTCCTAGATCAACTTCAGCTATTGGGGCAACGCCTCAACCTTCAGAGCTAATGCGATTGGCATTCAATAGTGTCTTAGAGGATTCGCAGGTCTTCGTCCAAAGTATATTGGGTAGAGACACGCTACCAAGATGGGACAAAATGTGGGCTGGTTTGCAACAAGAAGAATTGAGACCATCTTCGCTGAACAACTCCATCAGTGACAAAAGTAGCAGTTGATCGAAGGTGGTGAAGGAGGAGGAGAATGTGGGCCTCGCATCAAAGGGTCCTAGTTAGGGGCAAGGGGAGTAGAGAAAGAAGAAGAAGGACTTATCAAAGGTCAAGTGCTGCAGATGTGGTGAGTTTGGTCACTACAACACGCATTGTCCTCTCAGGAAGAAGGAAAAGTCAGAGAAGTAAGACCAGCAGGCAACGTCTGAGATCGACAAGTTGTCCTCCAGGTTGGAGGAAGACTTCGCGATGTTGGCAACCTTACCTCCAGGAGTGAGGTGGGGTGACCTGGAGTTGTTGTCCCAAAGAGCTACAGAGATTGCGTAGGGTCCTTGAGAAGTCCACCTCATGCATCATTACGTTGCTTCGGGGGCCTACATTATTCAGTAGCAGGATGGGTTAGTGGTAGTTGATGCAGTGAGAACTAGAGTGGCAGTTACATACTAGTAATAGTCAGACACTGAGGAGTGCAATGTAGAGTTGGTAACGATGCAGTGGCACAATGCATAGTTCACAACAATGTAGATACTTCAGCGATAGTTCAGAGGCTAGTAGCAGTGAGGACTCGAGAGACAGATGCATTATATTGAACACAATTGATTCAATATTTTAGATGCTTCTCAGTTGTAGTTGTAGCAACAACAACTGAGAGGGAGTTGCAGCGCAGATGCAGAGTTGGTAGTAGTATGGCAGTGTCAGCAACAATATATAAGTAACATCAAAGTTGCACAGTGGTTGGTGGGTAGTAGTAGCCAGACATCAACAACGTGATAGAGGTGATATAGAAACAGGGTGTTGTAGCAGCAGGATGCTGTAGATGGCAGCATGAGTTGTTGAGCACTAGTTGGAGAGAACACAATCCTCCTAAGCGGGAGTGTTAGTCTCTGTAACATTGGATGTGTTCTAGCCACGAGATTTGGTGGAGAGGCTAGAATACATGAGTTCTCTAAGACCCAGACATCGTTTTTGTAAATTCCACCTAGAAATTTCTCAACTAGATTATTAGTCGTTTTTTTGATATTTCCTATGTCTAAACTTAGGGAATATGGTTAATTAATCAATATTAATTGAGAAAAGGTGAGAATCATCTAGAAACTCACATAGATCAACTCCAAGATGATCCTAGCCATTGATTAATATTTAATCTTGGCCGTTGGTGCTCCAACAATAGATTATAAGAGGAAGTCGATGGGCACTTGGAGAAGACACTTCTATAGTTTGATTTCCTTGGCAGATCGATTTCTAGAGAGCAACAACAATTATCAGAAAGCCAGAGATCGAAGCAGGGTCAGTGAGGGGCAGAGACAGTGATCCAGAGGAATTTTTCCAGATCCAGAGAGGCAGCAGCATGGGGCCGAGTTATTCCCAGTGAGGCAGCTCAGAGGACTACACAATTGCTTCAAAAACAATTCGATTTTGCTGCAGAGAAATTTGTTTTCAGTTCCAGAGGCCGGGCAGAGGGTCCAAAGTGCCAGAGAAGCAATTTCCTCAGTAGAGACGGGCATAACGACTTCATCAGAGGCAGTTCAGAGGCTTGACGTCATAGGGTCTGTGCAGAGCAACTCAAAGGGTCAGAAGGACGAGTTTTTGAAGAGAATTCTTGTCGGGTTTGCTTGTGGCAGAAGGGTAATTTCCCTTAAATAATTTTGGGCAGATTTACTTGTTGTTTGGATTGCCAATTGAGCATCCATAGATTGTACTCAGATTTCACTGTTGCATAATAAAATAAAACCCTCATCTACTGCACCGGTTTCCCCGCATTGGGTTTTTCTGGAGACATTTGTGCCAAAATAATTGTCAATTTTTATTGTGTGTGCTAGTATTTTCTCAGTTCCAACGCTATTTATTTTCACCAGTTTTATTTGTGAAGGTTGCAGTGTGTTTATTTCGATGTTTCCATAGCAATAAATTGAATAATTAATTTATCAGTTAGAAGAAATAATACCAGTTGTTATAATAGGATTCCAATTTTGGAATTTTCATAAACTTATGAAGACTTAAGAATTTGATTGGATTTAGAAATGAGACCAGTGGCTAATGGAGTCAAAACTCTTGCTTATTACAAATTAAGACCAAGTAACCGGATGGACAACCACTACTTATATGAGTAACTAACCTATATGCTATGCAAATCCTAAGACCTAGGTGTGATGCAAGGCTCTTGGTTAATTTTAAATTAGATACCTATTCTAAATGGAACGTCCCTCATAACTGTTTTGAGATCAGTCTTTAGAGTAGGTTGTGGGATGGAAGCCAATGGGAAGCAAGTAGAGGCTTGATTAATGATACCTCCCCCTGTGTTCCAACCACCTTGTGCCTCTGGCGTTGCAGAGACTGTGGCTCTGACGACATCAAAGTCCCTGTGTTAACCACTAGAAAGGTGTTGAATCCCTCAAGCTAGGTGAAAAAGGGTGGCCCTAGAGGTCTATTAACCAAACTTATGCTTGGAGGTAAATTATTAGTGCAGGCTAAGCCTAGAATGCTTATGAAATGAAATGGGTGAGTGGGTCTTGAGTTAAGATTGTTTATGTTCTTTAAGTACTTGACGTTAATTACCTTATAGCAAGAGTACTTAATAATGAATTGAAAGACAATCTTAAAACAAAACAAGTGCTTAGTGATATAAGTGTCAATGTTAAACAATAGATCAATCCACAAGATGCTTATCAATTTAGAACACTTATCTAATTCAACAATGATTACTTGAGACCATTTAAGATATGCCAATGACCAATGTTAAGAGGTGTTTACTTAGAATGATAAACAATTAAACTTGAGATGCCAAATGCTTAATATAGACAACAAAGATATCAAAGCTTCTTAAGATTATGATCTTTAACTTAGAACAATTACCCAATCATTTCTCAACAATGCTTCAATTAGATGCTAAACACAAAGATGCCAAATAGATCTTATTGCTTAAATAACTTTAACCATCGATGAGACTAGAAGATTTAAAGCTTAGATGTTTGAGTGATTTTAGTGCCAGGTTAACAATTTTTCAAAGCTAACACAAGACAAGCAATAGTTAGTACTCAACAACATATACCACCATGAGCCAATTTAATCATGAAAGAGCTACTTATGATGAAGTATAGGACAACAACAAGTATGTCATTTCGAATCAAGGAATTAAGAAGCATATAAAACTTAATATGACCAATAAGTTGCCTAATGACTTGCCAATTGATAAAACAACTTTGCCAATGTAAGTTGATGAACTTTTAGCCCTTTGAAGATGTTATATTCATAAAATATCAGATCTGGTTATAATTTTTATGCAGAGATATCAACAACTATAAATTAGAGATCTATGCCAAAAGATTGATGCCCAAGATGTCTAGAAGCTATGATAATATGCTAGATGCCACACCTATCAATCTTATGCCCTTTAGAGTATTCCTTCAGATTTATATGAAATCAGATCTATTTGATGATGCAAAGATATTCCAGCAAACAAATGATAAGATCTAAGCTAGGTATTCAATGCCCAAGTTGCCAAAACACTAACAAATTTTTACTATGGAATTATTAGTGTGCTTAGACTATTTAAATGAGGTTTTAGGGCACTTAAATCACTATTATGAAAAAATTATTACAACTGTAGCAAAACAGAGAGAAAATAGGGGTTTAGAGAGCAAACCCTAGGCCTAAGGCCTTGTAGATTGCTTGCCCAATTCACCTAAATTTTTTTCAATGAAGATGCCACCTGAAAATACAAATCTTGAACCAGTTTCTCTATAAAACACACCAAGTATTCAGTCCCAAAATCAAACTTACCCACAGGGATGGGAAAGAGAGCAAATTAGGGCCAAGAGGGGCAACAATAAGCTTGATAGGGCTAGTGTTGGGGGAAATAAGGGCCAAAAGGCCAAGTGAAGAGGCCAAATAGGCCTTCAGTTGAGGGGATGGAGGCCTAGAAGGTTTGCCGCAAGCCCTTGGAGGGTTGCGGCTAGGGGAGAAGAAGGCAAAAGGGAGAGAGAAAGGGTTGAGGAGGAGAGAAGGGAAAGTGAAGGTAGGAAGAGAGGCTACGGAGGAGGGGAGGCTAAGGCCTTAAGGCCTCACGACCGAGCCTAAAAGGCCCTACAAACTCAGACACAGGGGAGAAAGTGGAGGCCGAGGAGGGTCGAGGCCCTCTGGGGCTGACGACCAGCCTCAAAGAGGGTTGGAAGGGCGATGTAGGCCCTAAAAGGGCTAACGCTGGGCCAAGGAACGCTGACACTGGCCTTGGAGGAGGACGCTACTGTAAAAAATGGAACCCTTGCTCCAAAAAATCAATTTGGTTCAGATCTGCAGTTTACTACAAATTTTCTTTAGTAGTTGGCGTTGCAAAAATTTTGGAGACTAGATCTTACCCTGATGGGCCTAGATCTAGCTCTAATCCAACTCTTCTCACCTGATTTCACCAGCACAAATGAATTTACAAATACCCAAAACCCTAAAATATACAAAATTCTCAAAACCCCAAAACCCCAGCTAGAAAAAATAATTTAAAAAAGATATTATACAAATTTATTTACAAATGTACAAATATACAATGCTTTTAAAATGAATTTTTGAGAAATATTTTTTTTAAAGATTTTTTGATAAATGGCTAAGTATAGTTTGAAGAAGAAATGCAAGCTACAACCTTAGCGAAGTTAGATAAACCATAAAAATATTTGAAGTCCAAAGAAGGTAAGCCTACGTCCACAGTTTGTGAACTTGGAGCCCGAGGACTGGGGAACTTGCAAACACTATATAATTCTTCACATATAAATCGTTAGAGCAACAATGAATTAGATCATCTAAGGTAAGCCCAAAACTTATGAATAGAGTGTTCCTATAATCTACAATTAAATAACGATTTAATTAAAATTTAAACACAATATAGGAATGCCTGTACCCAACACATACTACAAATCAACAGACAATAGACACCATGAACTGTACCCCAAAGTCTTTATTATGATTAAAAAAAACGTTCCTAGCCGGATAGTAGCATTGTATCAATTTTTTTGTAGAATTACATTAGCCAAACATCAGATGGATTTAAACACAAATGACTCCTAATTTATAGATAAATCCTCAAAGTGGAAAAATAACGACTAGTTGGGCTGATTCTTGTCAAAGTAATCTTGACCGTCGATAAATCCTTGATGATCTTTTAATCTCCGCTGTTGAAGATATTTATTTTGAGGAATTTCCGAATTCTCATTAAACCCATTTTTTATTAGCTCAAAAATAATTATTTTGAGCTAATTTCATGAAAAATTGGCTTTGAATTAACCACCAAGGCCCAAGAGTGCAATTTTTCTTGAAATTTCCAATATTCCTTTGGTGGGGGACCTCCAAAAATTAATTTATTTGATACCTACGAATTTTTCCACTTGGAGAATTTAATTTCTCTAAGACTAACTTTGATTACAATTAATTAATTTTCTGGCTTAGGATTAATTTAAGTTTTGCCAAAAAAATTAATTAATTGACACTTGAGGAGATTAAATATTTTTTCCACCCTCTAATATTTTAGTCATGGTGTCTAAGTATGAGGGACCATGCACTAAAATATTTTTTACATAAGGTAATTACATTTTCAACCCTCAAAGGGGGAACACCGGTTCGGTATAGACCCTCAAATTACACACCCAATTTTGCGACACAATATGATCTAGTAGACCAAGAGATTTGTAATAAAATAATTTAGCTAACTAGCTTAAATTATTCCCAAATCATTTTTACTTAAGACTCGACTAAAACACTAGGACTGACCTAAGACTTTGATGAAGAATTCCACCCTAGCTTTGGGGTGAGGCTGAAGGAAAAAACTTGGCCGACCATCCTGTTTTGTAGAATTTGGTATCTACGGATAAATACTAATTCCCTAGATAAGTAGCCATATCTAGAACAACAGTTTAAAGCACTTTAGCCTTTTCCTATAAGCAATAGATAAGACAAAGAAGATGAGAAGACCTACTTGTAGTTCCGCTTTCCTCTTATCTCCTTTGTATCGATCCTGTCGCTCCTTCCTGTACTTAACACATTTGAGAAGTACCTGTAAACACAAACAGAAGACAAAGAACTGATCAAAGCAAAAGATCTATTGAATACAAGTAAATGGAATTAGATACATTCACACATATAAGCATCATATATCAATACAAACATATGGGGAAAAGGTTCAAATACTTTATTGAATAGAAGAAGGAATTACAACCATGAAGCCTGATTCGAAGTCACTCCTCCAGCTTTGGTTCCATCCACATCACATCATAAGCATGACATTTCGGCAGCATAACGACACTTACAATAGTCTCAATTCTCAAACCAACATTATCTCCTTACAATTCATCAAAGTCCAGAGCCTGATCACTTAGATGAGTGGTCAATTTATAGGGAGATGAAGGAGGTTTTGTCATAAATGGTGGTATCGAATGGCCTTCCATACTTAGAATTAGTTCCATGGAGGAAAGGGTGAGAGGATAGGATGCATCTTAACTCATTCCTCATCCACTTTTGAGCTCATAGGAGTTGATAAGTGAGGGAACTTTCTAGATGACTCCAAAAGATAAGAATATTCCCCAAACCCTATGTGAATTTTGCTCAATCTCGCCCAGCGTAGGTGAAAGAGGGCCCAAGTGCTCTGCAGAGCACCTTAGCATGGACTCAACTGTTCTGCAGTGCACCCTTATATGGGCCTACTTGTGCTGGTCCCTCTAGAGGTCATTTCAAGATGTCTTCACGTCATGAAACTGTCTGGGAAGGAGGCATTCAAAAGGGTGACTTGTTTAGGGCATGTAGCAACTGAAACTAGGGTTTGATGAGCCCTAAAACACTGATCTAGATGATGGGAGGGATGTGCCCAAATGGATCTGTAACACATCCGTGCTTAGAAATAGAAATAAATTAGTGAGACGAAAGCCCTCATGAGATGAAATTATTGCCAAAACAGTAGGCTTACCTAAGTTGTTACATGCATACATGGTCTTACTAGCATCATTTACATTATAAATTGCAGAAAGGGTTTACAAAACTCAATAAAGTGATGATTGATGATCTAATCTTTTGAATTTTTTTTGGAGATGGTGATGGTGATGATGATGCTGATGTCAAAGATACCTACTAGTTGATGATGATAGTGAGTCAGAGATTTCGACTAGTGGTTGATGACAAGATAATGCTTATAATGTTAGAAATGCTGACAATGTTAATAATTATTTGTTATAACCTTTTTCATAGAGAATTCCGTCAACATGAGAACATCTAGATAGTCATTATGAATACCTCCCTAGTTAAGATGGAATGTTGATTTTTGTAACTATGGTCGGTCTTCATAATGTGAGTCATTATGTATTTGTAAAACATATTTAAATGCTACGGAGTCAAAAGAAATTTATTTTGAGTCAAAGTCCCATTGTCACTTTCAAAAGGACGAAATTTGAATTTTTGAAATTTAAGTTTGGCTCCAAAAATGTAGGGTCTGTGTCCTCCTAGTCAAGTCGACACTCTTGAATGTTCTAGACGACTTCATAAGATCAAGTCGGCTTCCCAAAAATAAGGTTGGCTCCAACAAGGGTCATGTCCTTTCGGTCTAAGAAACAACTATATATAGGGTCTATTTGCCCCTCCAAGATTTACACACACAACTCGCTCATTTGAGGCAACTTCGACTTACTCTAAGTCTCTATAGGTGTTGGACATTGGATAAGCCATTGCCCCCGTGTGTTTCGTGACATGGACTAATCGCCTCTCGTGGATCCTTATCTCTGGTGATACAATCGTTGATTAACACTTGCAGGTTTTGGTCTAACGACAATCGTGATTCCCAACAAGTGGTATCAGAGTGTAGGTCACGAGTTCGATACACACTCGGCTCACATTGGGGGGGAGATTGCTGGACATTGGATAAACCAATGCTACCCGTGTGTTTTGGGACATGGACTAACCGCCTCTTCTAGGTCCTTATCTTTGGCGATACAATCGTTCACTAACACCTGCGAGTTATTTTTGAAAGGAGCTCGGATTCTCCACAGTACTCATGTTTTTTAGTCAACGTTTCGAGTCTGAAACTAGACTCATCTTCAGGACAAAATGTGAGGAGAAAGGAAGGTAAAAGATAGGTATAAATATGAGTATGGCTTAGCTACAAAAATAATAAATTGGCCGACTCATTTGTAATTTTAATTATTTTTATTTAATTTTCTGGTTTTCATTGTTTTATTAATAATTAATTTGATATTCTAATTTTTGATAATATTAATGTTAATATTTTGTTTTTGTATTATTCTAATAGAACTTAATTAATTTCTTGTTTATAATTATCGCTTTATGGTTTTACATTAGCACCAATACTATTAGCCCGAATATTATAATTGAGACCTCATTTATATGGTTGTATGCGCTAATAAATGAGAATGTTAATTAATTTAAATTTTAATATATATTAAAGTTTATTCTTGATGTTTAGTTAATTTAGTTTATTTTATGTTACATTATTTTATTCTAATGCTTATTATTAATGTTTTTAGTTCTTTTTTTTATAATGTTTGTTCTTAGCTACTCTAGATAGTTCTTTATTATTTGTTATTATTCTTATTAATATAATTTATTATTTTGTTTTGTTTATATTATTCTTTTAATATTCCTAGTATATTTTATCCTATTTAATAATTATCATATATTTTGATGTTTTGAGTTCTTATTATTACTATATTAATCCTCTTTGTACATAACTTACACTCATATTTATATTATTATTGATTTTATTATCGATTTATTTATATATATCTATTAATGTTATTTATATTGATTTTTATTTCACATTATAGCCATCAAATTTATTCATTTAGCTAGCATGTATTTAAATGTTTGTTATTATGTTATACTAATTGAGATTGTTATCCCATGATGCTTTTGTCTATCCTAGGTCTCTAAGGAGCAGTCAAGCGAAATAAGAAAGCTGGTCAAGGATTACTAGTCTCGTTTTCGGTATTATTTGCGGGGGTTAGCAAGGGGTTCCAATTTTTGCTGATTTCCCTGCCACCATCCCTATTAAGGTTTTTAGGGTGTTTAATGATTTCAATAGCTTCTCTAACCTTGCGCTTGAAATGGTGCTCTACATTGGCAATGACTTTGGTGTCTTCCAAGCATATGTGGTGATTGGTTTTTCCAACCTGCGAGTTATGGTCTAACGACAATTGTGATTCCCAACAATAGTCTCACATTTGTGGCTAGCATCTGTGGTATCACATCTGTGATTCGATTCTTTGGTACATAAGCTTGCATTTGTGGCTCTCATTTTTGTGATGTATATGGCTCTTATTTGCTTTGAGAAATGGCTTACATCTATGGAAGGATAAGCTTATAATTCGTATTGTGGAAGGCCGAGATTCTAGAAGTGCAAGATCATAAAAGTAGTATAGGATCAAGAGGGAAGTGTAGAATCAAGTGAATTGACTAGGAGGATGAACAATAAACTAGGTTTGACCTAGTTAGACTAAGATGTGTCTCTGTTGAACTAAAGAATGCTCTATTGAAAGGGGTTGCTGGGTTTTTTCCCTTCAAAGGTTTTCTCAAGGTAAATCTATTGTGTTTCTTGTGCGTCTGTCTCTTTATGATCTCACTGCACTAATGTGTTATATGGTTGCTCTTTTTTGGTATAATTATTGAATGATGGAATACTAATAAGAATGTGAAAAGATCAAAGATAATTATCAGGTTTAAAGATAATATAAAATCAACAATAGCAAGTTCTGGTCCTTCTAGAATCAATTTGTCCATCAATGAACTCAACTTCCAAAAAATAAAATCGACCTTCACCTAATATGCTCAATGAAATTCGGCCTCAACTTCCTTAATAATCTCTGACCCTCTAGGGAATTCTTTGGCTTCCTTGGAGTCAATTCGGTCTCTCCACGAACTTGGACTTCCAAGAACAATTCGGCCTAGCTAAATGTATTTCATCCTACAACAATTCGGCCTAGCTAAATGTATTTCATCCTAGAACAATTCGGCCTAGCTAAATGTATTTCATCCTCCACTAATTAAATGATTCGGCCCTAGAAAATATATTGGCTTCCCCAAAATAAATCTTCCTCCTGTACGATTTGCACAAATTACTTGTGTTGGCAAAAGAGAGCTCGTCCTACATGAGAAAATTCGGCCTTCAAACCAATTTCGGCCCCAACAACTAAATCGTCCTCTGCGAAAAAGGGAAACTTTCTTGCGAATTAATTCAACCCAGTAAAAGAATCGATCTCCTACAAGAAACTCGACCTACAAAATTATTTAGTTGCCCACATAGAATTTGGTCTTCTCTAGTCAAATTTGACCTGCCCTGAAAAATCCTAGAATTGCTACAAAGGATAATATTATGATGTCTTCTGGCTCCACAATCTCTGGCAAATTTGTCCTCCTGGTTAAGTCCTTATGAAGAACCTAAGTGAATCTCCCCTTGGATTGGCTAGGGTGGATAAGTCTCACCACCAAAACCAATATTAACTAGCTAGGGTGGATAGTCTCACCACCAAAACAGGTTTCTCCCTAGGGTTTCCCCTTACACAACAAGCCACAAGAGCTTTTTGATGTCAATTCACAAATATTCCAATCATATGCCAAAAGTAAGCTTCCATTTTTTATGACCTTTTTTATTAGAATACCACGGGTCTCTTTTTATAACCTTTTTACCTTTTTCCCCTCAATAGAGTGACTTAATAAAATTTTTGCTATTTTTCTCCATAGTCACTTTCTAATTTAATTATTTACTGTCACTTCTACATGTTGTTCGTTTCACTCGAGTGATGTTCATCAATTAATTGATCCCCTTTTTTTTCTCTGTAGCCTACGAGAATTGAATAGGCTACTGGGTTGGTCTCCATCATAGTTTTAAAAAACGGTCATTTCGAAACGGAAACGACCAAGTTGGTCCGTTCCATTGCCCTCCGGAGTGACTCGGTACAAAAAACGTCTTCGTTGGCCGAGTTAGCCATGACTCGGCCAACTCGGCCGTTTCCCTTACTGACTCGGCCGAGTCACAAACAGTGGCCCGTAACCCACTAAAACAACAATTTAACATTATTTTAATGAAATTTTAAGGGGTTTGCTGATTGGTTTGGACTTCAAAGTGTTTTATGAACTAGCTAAATGTTATTTGGGGTCCATTTCCCCCTCCCAAACCCTATTTAACACACTCAAATGCTCTCTACTATTGATATGCTATTCAAATTTCATGGTAATGTTAAATTCTTAAAGTAAAAGTGACGTTCTCCTTAATCTTCATTTTCATCCTTTTACTTAAATTTTTAACATTACCATGAAATGACTCAGGATGTTTGAGAGTGGTTTCGGCCTCATTGGA
>APFE030546052.1:76437-92367 GCA_000404065.3 Pinus taeda
AATGCAGGATTGCAAACCAGCCACGACTCCTATGGAACCAGGGCTCAAACTTTCAGCTCAGTCATCCTCTCCTCCTGTGGATGAAACTTTATTCAAGCAATTAGTAGGCAGTCTTATCTATCTTACTGCCACCAGACCAGACATCAGTTTTTCAGTGAGCTACATTTCCCGCTTCATGTCCGCTCCTTAAGCTGATTATTGCATAGCAGCAAAGCGTGTGCTAAGATATGTGCGTGGCACTTCTGATTATGGACTTCTATACACTCGCAATTCCGATCCTATACTCAGTGGTTACACAGATTCTGACTGGGCTGGTTCGGTTGATGATCGTAAATCTACAGCTGGGTATGTGTTTAGTCTAGGATCTGGTGCTGTCACCTGGACTAGTAAGAAGCAGCAAGCCATGGCTCTCTCCTCCACCGAAGCAGAGTATCGAGGAGCAGTTAAGGCATCCTGTGAGGTAGTTTGGCTTCGACGTATGCTTGCAGACATGCATGCTTCCCAGACAGGTCCTACTTCCCTGTTTTGTGATAATCAGGGAGTGCTCAAACTTGCCAAAAATCCCGTCTTTCATGAACGAACAAAACATGTGGAAACTCATTGCCACTACATTCGCCAGCTTGTTGAAGACGGATCCGTTCAGTTGAGATATATTCCCACAACAGAGCAGCCCGCAGATATCTTCACCAAGCCAGTTGGTCCTGCTAAGTTTGAACAATTCAGGGGGTCTATTGGTGTTGTAAATAGATTGAGCATTAAGGGAAGGTATTAGAATAATTCTAATTTAGTTTAATGCTCATTCTTCTAGCTGTTGCTATTTTCCTTTCTTTAGCAGTTTCTTAGATGAAACTGAATCTTACATAGAAACTTGATGTTTCTATCTTTGTAAATATCTCTGTATTATTATTGAGTATTGTTGCTCAATCAATTCATTCAATTCATTTGGAAATCAATATGCGTGTTTCGCACTGTTTTAGTTGCCACAAACATGAGTTAGCAAACACTTCAAACAATGGACTGCAAAACAAGAAAAATGTCAGTGGAGAGAGCATGTAAGAAAGACAAACAATAATACACAACTAGTATACACGAACTAAACTAAGTGATGGGAGTGAAACTCCATATTTGTCTAGTCTAGAAAATTGCTCTAATTAACTCATATAATCTTTTGAAGCTCTACATTTAGATGAAAGGAAGTGTGAAATTTAAAGTATAAGTAATTCACGTTGAATATGGGAAAGAGTACTCCCCTCTTTGCTTCTCTTTAGATGAAGCCCTTGGAGTTAAAATCGATGGGTTTTTTCATATCTTGAATCTGGAAGTGAATTGATCTATTTGAGACTTCTCCCACGCACAAAAGGATCCTTTACACAATTCCAAAAGATTTTCTACACACTTGGAAACAAATATTAGCTTACATAAAGGAGATAGAACAATACAATGGGTGAAATAAACTAAAGTTTCCTCCAAAAATCAATTAGTATGTTTCACTCCTAATATACTACTCTAAATCAAAGATATATGCAAGATATCTTGCACATATAGATCCACAACAAATGTCAATAAAAGCTAATACAATCCAAGTGCATAAGAAATTGAAGTACAAAAATATAAAATGGAAAGAATTCACCTCAAGATAGATAAGATAACACCACCAATGCTACTCCAAAGTCTTTGTTTTATTAGCAAAAACAAGTGTACAAATTGGCAGAGTTTCCTCAAACCCAATAGGTCATATCATGAATACAAAATGAGAACTCAAGGCTCACTTAAATAGAGAAATGGGAGAAAATCCCAATGAGACAACGATGTGACAAGTGGAGTTGGAGAAGATCCCAAGAAGAGAAGTTGAATTCCAAGTGGAGAGTAGCTTTGACAAATGTGCTCTTTAACCAAATCGAATTCCTCTAGCTGGCCCTGTTAGTGTCCTATATTATAGTAGTCAAAAACAAGTTTAGTCTTTCAAATTTATTTTGCAAATGTGTAAAGGTTGGGATATGATCTCTTAGAGATCAAGCTATTGGTCTTAGAAACAATTAAAGACTTCATTTTTGATGTAATTATGTCAGAGTGTGTGAAAGATGATGTAAAGATAGTTTATGATTGCCTAAAGGTTGAGTTAAGTGAGTTTAAAGTCGTCTCATAAAAAAATCATGAGTGAGGTCATGGTGTGTCTTGTCTTCTCATCATTGGCACAAATTTGTAGGGTCAGGATAGTAAGTTAAGGTGTCAAATCACATTGTGCCATGACATTATCACCAGTACAATGATTATGAGACATGCGTTGCGCTTTTGACAGCTGTTGCGTTTTCATGATTAAGGTTCAAAATCACAATCATTGCCCTTCAAAGTCAGGTTTTGTCACCTTGGGAGTTCAAAGGCTTGTTTTAACATCCAAAAATACCAGAGAGGCATTCATTCTTCCATCGAAAGCTTGCTAAACATCGCTTGGGGTTTCCTGCGCTCACAGACAGGCGCTGTGCTCCTTCAAACCAAAGGGTTATTGCCATTTCCATGTTCCAAACCATCATTTTCGTGGATGGTTTATCTTGCATGTTGTTTAATTTGTCCTTACCAGTTGAAGAAACACTTGGACAACACTGCAAACCCCAAATTCATAAGCTCACTTCGTTTCTTTTCTGTGCCTGAAGAATATGTTGCTCTTTACCTCAATTGTTGTGTTTTATGTTGCCACCTCCATCATGTTTTGGAGCCTGATATTCTTTTTAGTTGGTCTGGAACCTCACATCTTATGCTGCTTGTTGGAAATACTGAGAGGGGGGGTGAATCGGTATTTCCTTCAAATTGTTATTTTTACCAGTTAAGATCACTTGTAATTAGAACACAAAATGAACAATGATAGAATAATAACTTTGTTAATCAGAAATGATGAGGACTCCAATCCTCTTTTTACAATAAATTGAGTACAATAAGAATTAGGGCTCCAACCCTAGACAAAGACACCAATCGCCAATCCACCAGGCTCCAACCTGCAGTTTGCCAAGCACCGACTTGGTTTTCACGAGGCTCCAACCTCTAGGGCTCCAACCCTATTTTCCCAAGGCACCAACCTTGTCTCTATGAGGCTCCAACCTCTAGGGCTTCAACCTGGTCTTCTTGAGGACTCCTATCCTCTAGGGCTCCAACCGGCAACTTCAATTCAAGATAAGGTCAATGGTTCTTCAAGGCTTCCAATGTCTTCAACAACGAGCCCTGGCAGTGTCTTCAACGATGCTCTCAATCAATCTTCAGTAACCCTTCATTCATCAATGACAACTTTATCAATAACTGAAAGAGTCTTCAAAGCTCTTCATGGTTCCCAATACAAGTTCCTTCAATGTCACTCCATGAGGGCTTCAGACATGCATCACGAGGTCTCCAATGCTTCTGAACATGATATCTTCAGTGAACTGCTCCAAGATACTCTTTAAGATTAAGTTGCTTCTAGATGACTCTCCAAGGAACTCACAAGACTAATCTTCAATCTCAACAAGGCTGCTTTTCAAGTATTTTCAAGTGCACTTAACAATGTTCTAATAGATCTACTTCAACAAGCCTTGAAAACAATGTCTCCAAGATATGTCTTGATTTAACCAGCCCAAGGTCTGCACAACAAAGCTGCTTTAACAAGGATTTTAACAACTTTGAAAGACTGCTTTGACAAGGATTTCAACCTGACTCAAAATTCTGCTCAACCTGCTCCAAGTCTCTGATTAAAATTCAGAAACAGTGCAACTTCAAGACTGCTGTAAGCACCTTCAACACGCAGCTCAATAATGTCAATATAGCCTTCAAGTTTGCTTCAGAACCTTGTACAAATAATGGCTTCAAAATGCCTCCAATGTTTGTCAACACTTGTGCTTCCAGAAATCAGCAGACCAAGGCCAAAATTGTGCTTGCAAACAAAAAAGTTGCCTCCAACCGAAGTCTGCAATACTATCCCACTGTAGGTCTGCAATAGAATTGCCTAGATGCCTCCACAGGTCTGAATTGAAATGCTCCAACTGTTATTCACGACAAGCTTCAATAGGTCCTCTACACTATACAACTGGTCCTTCATATATTGTTACACTTTATCACACGTCCTCCACAAGCTGCATTTAGTTACATGACTTATATAGTCTTAACAAATCCTTGTAGAATCTCTTCAAAGATCCAAAGGGAAGTCACAATGCTGCACTGATCTGTGGATGAAGCAAACAAATCATCTTTTTGTTCTATCTTCCTTACTCGAATGATCCTTAGGTCTCTGCAATTTTTAGTTACCAAAAGGTCCGAAAGATGCACAAAATCTCCCAGAATTTCCCACAGAATCTGCAATTAAGTCCCCTTTGTATTCTTCTTGATCTTCTTCTTCAAGTTCACAAGATGTGAACTTTTTATTTTCACTTCTCCTTGTATTGATTGACCGAGACGTCTTATTTTAGAGCAAGGTGCACAAACGTGTATATATATACCTTTTTAAGAGTCGAATTGTTATGTAGCCGACAGTCATATTTTTAGTAGCCGACATATCTTTAGGATATTTTTTTAACAAATTTTTTATTTGTTTGCCATGTGATGTATGCATTACATCTATCTGCCATGTGATGGATAATATAGGACCTTGTCTACCATGTAAAAGATGGATCATATAAGACCTTGTCTGCCATGTGAAAGATGAATCATATAAGACCTTGTCTGCCATGCAAGCGTTGTATCCCATGAGTGATGTGTTACACCATGCTGCCTACATTATGTTTGCCATGTATGGTCATAGGGAACATGTATGCCATGTTTATCTGCCATTAATCAAAGTTATTTCATTGTTGTTAATAAGGAATTTTTATGTTGTTTCAAAAGATATTTGGAGCCAAGGATTATGTTTATTAAATATGTTTTGTAATGTGTAATGTAAGATAATATATCGTAGCATAAGGTAATGTATGGTAGTGTAAATGTATGGTTAGGGTTTGGGGATTTTATAGGAAGGTTTAAAATTTCGGATTTTTATTTTATGAAGTCAAATGAATATTATTTAGGGCTAGTTTTTAGGAATTTTAGGGTTAGGATTTTTATGGTTTTATAAGATAGGGATTTTAAGGTTTCATGTGTTTAGGATCTAGGGTTTACTCACCTAGGGTTTGCACAACAACAAGGGTATTAGAATAATCTAGGGTTTCCATTATCTTCAACAATGGCATCATTTTATTGACATCAATGACAACTTTGACCAACACTGCTACCCTCAAAGATCGAGATTTTTTTCCCTTCATGCGTTGTGCTTTCCTGCTACGCCTGTGTTTTAAATTTTCCCACTGTAAGCAAAAAACGTTTCAGCTGTTGTTTTGGGTTTGAGAGATGAGTTTTGTTGACTGAGTCCGTTATGTAGGGGTTTTCATTCTAAATTGCTATAAAACTATTACCTAATGCCCTATTTTCATAATTGCTACTCTATTGCTGCGATAAATTGGCAAATACTGAAATTGCATTCAGAAACGCTACAGTTCATCTCGCTGTGAAGTCATGACAACTCCACATAGAAAGAAACACAAGGGAGGAGACAGTGATGTTTGAGCCTCAAGAACTTACCTTAATAAACTCAGACCCAACAATTAGAGTTGCATTTAAACAAGCTCGCTGCATTAGATTTTGTGAGAAGATCCAAGGATATAATGTACAACTCACCAAAGAGTTTGCCTTGAATTGCACTGAGCTGGATGTTAAGATTGGAGAGCTCGGGTTTTCCAGTGTCAGATGTCACCATTTCAGCTGCTATAGAGATTCCTTGACAAGGAGAACAATGGTTCAAGGGCATGCCTCTAGACATAGCCAACTACAAAGATTTCTTGAAACCGAAATACAAATACAAGGGGTATGGAGCTATTGTATTTAGAGAATACCTGCTTGAACCCTACAACAAACTTTTGAAGGTAATCTAGAGATACTTCACTTGTGAAGGTAGGTGTGGGAGAATCTATTAGTATCATTTTAGGCTATTGATGCACTTCACAGGAAAAAGGCCTTTGAATTTGCCTTTTTATTGTTCATAAGTCTTGGTAAGATGACAGATAAAGTTCAAGGTAAGCAAAGCCAAGTGGAGCTTAGTCTTTTCCATTTCTCATTGACCAAGTTGTCGGTGGTAGAAGAACTGAATAAGAGAAATCAATCATGGCAAGCATTTTTAGATTCATCAAAGTTGACAACTGAGTTACCAACTAACCCTTGGAGTAAAAATGACACACCATCATTTGTGGCAAGAGAAATGCAACCGCAGTTGAAAGTTCAATTAAAATACAACCAGTTTTAGTTGATCCATCAGAAAAGAAGGGTAAAAAGCTAAAATTTTCTCCTGAGGTAGTGGAGGTTCCCAAGAAACCACTCACTAGAGCCACTGCAAAGAAATTGCCTTTGGAACAAACACTTGAGCAACCAATTGAAGCTTTAGAGACTATACCAGAGGATATTGTTCTAGATGATAAAGACAAGGAGATTTTAGAATTGCAAGAACATCTGAAGACGACACACTTGGTTATTGCTCAACTACAACATGACAACAGGGAATTGAAGAAGGTTGTTTTAGAAAGGACACCTAAGATTGGTGAAAAGAGAACAAGTAATAAAAGCAGCTCCATCTGTTACCAAGTCTAAAGGTAAAGAAAAGGTAAAGAAAAGGTAGTAAGTAGAAAGTTGGTGAGGAGAGGTGTAATTTTGAGCACACATGTGACACGCCCCATACAACTTCTTTATGCTATACTTATTACAATTTACATTCACATTTTATTAAATTTCTTTTCTTGCAAGAAATTAAAAAAATTAAAAAACTGACCCCTAGACCTAATCAAATTCTGCGAAATTTTACAAGTGATCTAGTATGGTAATATACAATGACTCTAGACACTAGGACTCACCCAAGGTCTTGCCATTAAGCCACATTTCGACTTTGGGGTTATGCTTGGAGGAAAAAACTCAATTAATTATTAAGTGCTAGAAAGTACCTAATAATTAACCAAGTAAAAAAAACCTCCCAGAGTAAACTCATAATTATTAAGTGCTAGAAAGTACCTAATAATTAACCAAGTAAAAAAAACCTCCCAGAGTAAACTCACTTGATGACAATGTCCCAAGTTACCTAGGCTTGTTGCATGTCTCAATTCATCACACGAGCATCACTTTATATCATCCCCATAGAGCTTGAGGAATTTGAGTACAACATAGAAGAAGAAGTTAGAGTTAAAAAACTTTGGTGATATAGTGAACTTTTATGGTACATGAAGCCCTTGACATATCTTTGGGCATGCAGTCTTCAAATGATTTTCAGTGGTCAACAGGCTGTCTCTTGACCAGATCACAGAGAGGATCACTAGACAACTCTGATTGTGGAGAGGCTGACTGTGCTCAATTGACCCTTGAAATTTCTTGTATGATTGAATGAATAAATGGATTGAGAATCATTCTCAAACATAGAAAAGTGTAGAGTGAACTGAAGTAGATGGTGGTATGCCCAACTTGGTGCTTAACGTTTTAAATTTCTTGGAATTCAAGTAACCACTAAAGCAACTTGATTGCATAACATACAACTCTGATTGAAGATTGTGGAGAGCATGTCTTTGAAGATTTAAAATGCTTGGTGTAGTTCAGACAACATTTTCTGATATTAATTAAATATTGGAAGTAACTAGCGTGGGAGTAGATTTGTGCACATCTGAGGACGATTTAAGCCTCAATCTTAAGACTTAATGAGCAGAATCCTTACTGTAGAACGAGTCTTAAGGTTTTTGCAAATATATGAAAGGAGTTCTTAAATACATTATATAGATTGACTTTTTGAAGATGATTTGTGCTAATATGAGTAATCATTGTAATATTCTAGGGCAATTTTTGTTGCACTAGGGTTTCACAAAAACCTTTTTTTCAGTACATAATTAATTCAATTCAATTGATTAACAATACCAATCCCCTTAATGGTGCACATATAGAGCAGGGTATCACTTAATGAACGTGAAAATTTCTAACACGAAATTCTACTGTAGTAACTGATTTATTTCTCCTACTTATTTTCCACAATAAGTTATTTACAAAACCCTTCAGTAAACATCAAAGTAAATTCTACTGCAGTTTTCACATTATAGCATAGAGAAAAGAACAGTGAAATACAAGCGCAAGAATCAATCACATCAACACAGTTATTTTTGGACAATAGTCCCCGGAAAACCTAATGCGGGAAAACCGGTGTAGCAGATGAGGGTTTATTTATTATTCTTTAGCAACAATCTCTTTACAAGGAATGATTTGCAGAACATAGAGAAACCTCTAAGAAAACACTTGAGATAATTTTCCTCCACCCTTTGGAGAAATTTTGACACCCAAGAGACCCTCCAGCGTCCACTGTGTCACCTCTGCGTCATCTCTGCGTGAGGACTGTGTCCCTTGTTCCGTTTCCTCTCTGAGATGTCCCTCTGATGCACTGCGTCCCCTCCTCCTCAGTCTCTCACTGATGTTGATACCCTCCTCTTCCTTCACCCTGCAACTCTCCCTCTGAAATTGAACTCTTACTCCTTGAGAATCGATGTCCCTCGGATTACTGAGTATTTGCCCTGTGTGTCTCCAAATGTCTCTCAAGTCTTCCTTTATACTTTTCCTTTTGAGATATCAATAGTTGAGATTAAGTCTCTAATCAACAACTAAGATTAAATTAGCTTTGATCCTTGTCTCTTAGAAGCTTCTCACCCATATTTCCATTAATACCCATTAATATTTTAATTTTCCTAAGTTTAGAGTGAGGAATCCCATTAAAAATATTAATTATATTAATAAAATACAATCCGGGTGGAATTTCACCAAACAATTTCTGGGTCTTGGAGATCTCATGTGTTCTAGCCCCTCCACAAAATTTTGGAGCTAGAGCACGTCTGATGCTACCCAAAAATCAACAATGACTACAATTCTTCACACAATAATACAGGAAACCCAACAAAAAGCCTTTCACAACAAGAAGTTATAAATCTATCCATAATCGATTTATTCCTATACAATTTATTCATGAACTTGTCACAATGTCATGAATCCACACAGTGTGATTCAAACCAAATTATATAATGTGTGCTACCCTAACCAGAATTCTAGGTTTTGTCCCAATGCAATCCTACACAAGGCCTTGACTGTTCAAAATACTTGTTTCAGTTAACTCTACAACTATGGACTAGGATGTTTAGGTGCTAGCCTACTCTACTACAAAGATCCACAGTGCTTCAGAAACCTGCGTCTGCAACAGGAACCCTGAATTATTAGCTTCAGGAACTCTGGCCCACTATCGGGGGTCACAACGCAGCCAATTTGGCAACGCTAGAATCCATCGTCTCAAATTCGCTACAAAACTATTAAGGGTGTCATATTGTTACTAGATATTTTTAGGCTCCAAAAACCCCGTCGAATTGCACAAGAATAGATTTCGATGGACTTTAGGACCTCAATGTCCTTGAAACTCGAGTTGGGGGTTTGACTAAATCTTTTCCTTGAAGCCGATTTGCTATAACCAATCCTGAACCTTCCTCTCCCTTGACCCTAGGAATTTTGATCTGATCACAGAAGAATTGCTCGAGTTGCCTGCTTCATGAATCATCTTTGCTTCTCACAGGAATAATTGGACGAACCGGGTTTAGGGATATCTTGCACCAGAATAAAACTCATAGGAACTTGTGATGAATAAATCCAAGAAGACTTTGGTCTGTCCCAGGATTTTGCCTCAGGCAAATTTCGCACTGCCAAAAGTCCGTACTGTCTGCACAAAGCGGGGCCCATAAACCTGTCTTGTCTGCCACAGAACAAGGCCCAAAAATCTGTCTTGTCCACCACAGAGCAGGGCCTGGAAATCTGTTCTACGTGCCACAAAGGAGTCTCAATTGCCTCAGAAAATTAGTGGATTCAGAGCCCGAAATTTTTGCTGTCTGCCACAGGATGATATTTTAATGGGTTGATTCTAAGCAAGCTATGATTTGACCACAATTAAATTCGTCCAATCTCCAAGTGATTTAGATGTTTTGCCACAGACTGTATCCAGTAGAAATATTTCGCTGTTCCTTGTATAGAAACCTTGTGCCAGAAAATGATAAGAAAGATAAAAGTGAAAGAAATTTATCAACTAGGGTGGAATCTTTCACTACCGAAATTGACAAAGGAAAAGGGGTCTCAAAACCCTCAGAGCTAATGCTCAGGAAACAAATGAGATGATCCACAATGATGATCCAAAATGAATTCAACCCGGTTGTATTTATATATTTCCTAGATGGGTCTGTTCTTCTTGATTAATTGAGGAAAGTTCACTCCAAATCCCAATTTTGGGTTTCTTCGTCAAACTGCCCTAAAACTCACCTAGACATTGGGTATTTTGGGTTTTTCCCCTTTATGGAGGACTGTAGCCTACGGGGATCGATAGGCTATTTTGTTTCTTAGGCAATTAATTTCCTGGGAACATTACAATCACTCAAAAAATTTTCCGTATGAAATTTGTGGGAGAATTCACCCAATTCATGAGCAAACTGCAGATCTAGAATCAAATAATTTCAGTAGGGGTATTTATGTGATTGAAAGTGGGATGCTAGGTATGTTAGAGAGAAATCAAGGCCTCTAAGACAGGGTGGGAGCAGCAAAAGGTTCTGGATTTTGGATTTTGTTAAGATGGCATATCGCTGTATCTCATTGTTTGACCAGTGATGGAAGAGCCCCTCAATTCATGTCTGCATCCAGATTTAAACAACTAGATCTACAACAGATCTACCAAGCTTATAAATCGTATGGTCCAAACTTGCATAACTGATCTAGTTATGTTAGAGTGATTTCATTCCATTTTGACCATCAAAATTCAACTTGCATGACGAAATTCATAGAAACAAGTTACTGGATTGACTGTCTTTTGTGCTTCCCGAAGGTGCTTCAGTCATCTTGCAATGTAAGCTTGCTTCAGCAGCCTTTGAAAGCATGGTCCTCTGGAAGTGAGGCAGCTCGTGTACTGCATCCTCATCAATCTCATGGATTATTTCCATGGGCTCACATTCAACTCAGCATTGCTCATAATGAATCTCTCATGGATAATTACAATAAAGACATGATGGAGTTATCAGGCTCTGAAAACCTAAGAAATTTTGTTATCATGTTAAGAAATAGAGCATAGGAAAGAAAAGAACTTGGTGGGAAATGCTTTAAGTGATTCTCTACATTTGTATTCATCTCAAGATATCAATTTATAGTACATGTAATTGACCACTTCCAGATCTAAATCTCATTGACAAGACAGTGGATAATGACAACACCTCAATTGTAGATAAAGATGACAACTCATAAGAAAGTGGTCTCGGGTATTGTGATTGTCTAGGGATTCACAGTCTAACAGGGGGGTCTCTATATAATGTTGTTTTAGGGTTTAGGTAAAAAAATGTTGCCTTTTTCTCCAAATGTCTGCCACAACATCTAGGCAATGAATTGGTATCACTTTGGCTAAGTAGGTACGGACTTGAATAAGTTTGATCGATAAGGAGTAAATACATAATCAATCAAGTTTGACTGGTTTGGTATCAAATCGGTTTGTTCATTACCAAATTGGCCCCCTATCTGGTTTAGGCCAATTCATGTTCCTTGATGGTCAACTTGGTGAACTTGGCTGAGTTTAGAAACACTTGTATAAATATTCAGGGGTTGAAGGGTTATGACCCTTGGGGTTTTTTAAATTATTACTATTGATATTATGTAATGTTTGATCACTTGCAATGTTATTTAAGTACGTTACACTTACAATGAATCTTTTAGGGAAAACACAGTTAATTTCTCTTTCTTATATGGCAGTTGAAATAACTTCTGATTATAAATTGATAATTTTTTTACAAGTTGGGTTTTATTGTTCCATTTTGAAGATAACCAATTCAGATTAAGAATTCTGTTTTCCCTTTTATGGGTTCATAAAAGTCGTCTATTTGATATTGATCTATATTTTATTTCTTTTCCAGAGCCATATCATGGTTTGCAGTTGGTTGCTACTACTACTGTATCCGACAATTTGACCAGTCACGCCGATACTTCAGGTTAAGAACATATGCCATTTTTTGAGTAGTACAGTTAGTATTTGAGCATGTTGTTAGAAACAAAGGATTAATTTGATGATGTATTTTCTAGTCCTTCTGTTAGTGCTCTCTTGAACTATGGCATTCACATTTTTCTTTTGATATATGTATAAATGTTGCAGAAGATATAGAAAGTCAAGATCGAAGATGCACTGAAATTAGAAATATGTTTGGGATTGTACATCTAGTTTTTGTGATATTATTTCCATCATTTACAAAGATCTGTTTCCAAATAGATGGTCATTTTCTGTGGGTAATACACCTTTTGTTCATAAGTTAAAACTAGAGAATTTTTTCTTTATACCTCAGGTTTTAATCATGCATGTGCCCAAAAGCTGTGTGTGTATGTATAATTATTACGAGAGTTGTAAATATTTAGATGTGATATATCTTTAGGAATATCCTAAACGAGGAATTTAAATGTTTTAGAATTCTTTTTATAACATGTCTCATATTTTGGCATTTTTTTGGAATGTTTTGTATTGAGCAAAAATTTTGTCAATTCTTTGACAACCTATCTCGTGTCTTCGTTTTCAAGATTACTTAGTTTAATACTTTTTAAAGGATCTATAGATGCAGTACTTTAACTGGTTTGGTGGCCCCTAAATGTAGCATTACATTTCGTCAGTTTTTGAAGACCTTTGTCCATCTAGTATTTAATTAAATCTAACTATTCCAAACAGGACTAACACTGCAGGCATTTTTAGCATCATAGAAAGAATTCTCATGTCCTATTGAATACACATGAGCTACTTCAATTTTGTATGCATTTGTATTTCTTGTTGATCAACATTTTCACAAAATTACCTCCACCAATACTTAAAATTTAGCAGTGAGACATAGATAGGCTTTGAACTTATTTTGTGTTGTAAAATGTAACTAGGTTCGGTCTTCATAATGACATGATCTTTGTAAATGATGAAATGAAAGGAATCAAATTATTTTTGTATGCCTTGCTGCATGGGTTTCATGAGCAAGAGGTTTATTTGTTAGTGGCTCCCATTGAGAGCCTTAGGATTTATTATTGAGTCAAAGGGTCAGTGTCATATGAAGAAGCTCTTCTTGAGCCTATGTTCAATGTAAACAAGTCTATAGAAATGTCTAAAATCCCTCCAAAGACAAGTACAATCCCTCTTGAAGAAGTCGGCCTCCAAACAAGATAAAAAGAAGTCATTTCGACTCATATAAGGAGACACATCTCTTGACATTGTCATGTCGGCTAAAAATGTGGGTCGAACTACTATAAATACCTAGCTATGGTCCTCGCAAAAGGGCAGGTGCAGAACTCGGATTCTCTATAATTTTCGGATGGGTACAGGAAGTTCAGATTTTCTGATGGACAACATCTCTGTGTTCTTCGGATGGGTACCACAAAGATGAAGTTTTCAGTCTCCTCACTGTCTTAATGAATACAGTCTCGACCTCCTCTCAGTCTCGGTGATCATAGTAATCACTGAAGCAACATTACAGTCTCGACATATTTTTGAAGAAGAGGATATTGAAGTGACACTCTCTGTCTCAGCCTACATTCTAGATGCAGTCATAATCTTGGCATAGAAGTAATCATGTAGACACAATCATGATCTTGATGGAGGCATAGCTACAAGGTCATAATCTTAGTGAATGTAGGTGCAACTATCATATACACATACATATCTCAGTGCAAAAATCTCGTTGTTTTGGTGTAGATCTCGATGAAGGTGGAAATAATGGTGGAAAAATCACGGTCGGGGCACCTCATGTACCTACAGTAGGCTGCTTGGAGAGCTCCTTCCTTTGATTTTATGAATTTCTTTGTTAGGGAGAAATTCAAAGAGTCTTCATCTTTAGTGGCTTCTTCATAGGGCACATACCATCCATCACTTTCATCCATGGGTCAGTCATGTCATTATTCCTTTCATCAAAAAGTGATCCAGTAGTCTTCATCTGGCCTTGCTTCATGTCTTGCTGCCTTCTTTATGCCATATTTTCCGTAAGGATCTTACATCCTTCTATATGGTCCTCTTAGAAGTCATCCACAACTCTTCCCTTTGGTAGTCCTGCACAAGCCCATCGAAATATTTGTTCAAAATAAGAAATAAACACTTAAATCAAAATTACCTTTGTGATGGTCTTTCATCATGACATCTTCCTGTAGGTATCAACATCCTGCATACATGTTGACACATCTCCCAAAGATATCCATTGTCAAGGGTCTCCATCTTTTCTAGACTTCCATCAGAGTCTTCATATCTTCTGGGAGATTTCTTAGTCAAATTTTCTTGGTCTGTTGATTGCCTTTACCATGGTTGCATATATCACAATCTCTTCCTTCCTTTCTTCACACATTTCATTCCCAGGAGCTTCCTTTCAGAGTTCCTCAATTGTAGTCAACCACCTCATACTTCATATGAGGACATATTATGTTGATTTCATCTAGTGTGATTCATGCCTTCTGACATTCTTTCACAGGAGGAGATTTGTTAATTTTTGGTATGTTCTATGCTTAGAACAAATTTACTTCATTTTTTCATATTAGCTCAATATCAATTCCAGATTCGCAATCACATTTAGCATGATAGTAAAATGCAGATAGAACATAAACATAAATCGCAGAAAACAAGCCAAGACAAGAGGACACAAGATGTGGCGCCAACGCGGGACAAACATGTTGGAATTTCTAAGCCTAACTGCTAGAAACCCTTCATGTACTTTACTGATTTATCCCTGCCTACTTGTTTTGTTAATTAACAAGTTATTTACCATGTAAATACTGGAAATAAATACAGATACATGCTCAACACATTACAGATCACCAACTGAAGGAAAAACAAGTACATAAGTGACAGTTATTTTTGGCCCAATGTCCCCGGAAAAACCCAATGCGGGAAAAACGGTGAAGTTATCTGAGGGTTTTATTATTATGCAGTTTCTGAATACAATCTGGGTGCCAAAATCGACTCATCCAACAGACAATGATCTCGACAGTTGTACCTCTCTACTCGAAAGCAGATATTCCAACTAAAACCCCGGATGATCAATCCAACAGCTCTCAGCTCCAATCTGCCCCACGAAAATTCCATTGTCTGCCTCTAAGGACTGCGTCAGTGTAGAAATTTCTCATTTCCCACCCCGGTTTTCAATTTCACCTTATTTCTCCCATATAGTTAAATGCCCATTCCCATATCCATACATTCAACATTGGAAAAAATATATTTTGTTGAAAACACAAATTCTGGAAATTTTACAGAATGCTGGAAAATGCAGAAATAAAAAATCAGCAGGTACAAACAGCGATTTAACACATTTGAACCCAGTGATTTTTGGTCAATGTGACCCTGGAAAAACACCCTACAACTCTTGGGGAAAACCAGTTCGAGAGCTTTTTCTTTATTTCTGAAAATGCCTTTTTTCAGTGAGAAATATTCAGCAAAAATTAGCAAGCAAATTTTACAACTTATCTCGATTTTCGTGCCACAACCAACTAGAAAACTGCTGTAAAACTGTTGTACGGCTGCTGTACGGACAATACAGACTGCTGTACGGACCTCGGTTTCTGTGCAGAAAATCAGCTGTACGGCCCTTGATTTCTGTGCAAAAAATCTGCTGTACGACCCTCGATTTCTGTGCAAGAAATCTGCTGTACGACCCTCAATTTCTGTGCAGAAAATTTGCTGTACGGTCCTCGATTTTTGTGTAAGAAATCTGTTGTACGGTCCTGCTCCAAACTGCTGTAAATGGCCTTGGAATGTGTGCCAAGCTGCTGCCTCCTTCTCCTCCTGCTTAGAAATCTCCCTTGCTCTCTTGCTCTCTCTCTCTCAATCTGCTCATGAAAGAATGAATGACCTTTTCCTCCTTT
>APFE030546052.1:95247-144310 GCA_000404065.3 Pinus taeda
GCCTGCTTCTTCCCTTTTCCTTTCTTGCCTCCTGCCATCAGTGCTACATCCTCATCCTGCTCAACTAGCTTGGCTGCCCCAAGCTGACCTTTCCTGATCTCTATCTGAATGCAATCATCCCAAAACCTCTCCTATGTGGGAAGGGTCTCACGTGCACAAACCCTATCAGCAAAGTTCATCCATGAACGGGGGAGGCCATTTACCGCAATCCGTACGAACTCAGTGGGTGGAATGGCCTCTCCAATCGCTGCCAACTCATCTCTCACATTAGTAATCTTAGTGAGATATCCAGTTGCACTATCATTGCCCATCTTAATGTTCTTCAGTTTCTCCTTCAGAACCATTTTCCGGTTCTCATTGGTACTCTGGTAGAGATTGGACAATGTTGTCCACATCTCATGGGCATTTCTCTTTCCTCTCACATGAGGAATGCAATGGTCTTTGACTCCGTCTAGAATCAATCTCTTACCCTTGTTGTTCTTTTTATTATACTCAGCCAACTGAGTAGCATTAGTGGGCACAACAACAGGGTTCTGTGTGGTATGCACCATGATGTCCCAGACTTCTGCCTCCTCAAAGATACTCTGCATTCTCTCCTTCCAAACGCTGTAATTTATATGCCCATCCAGCCTATCCTCCACCCTCAATCCCAATGACATCCTGCTGTCCTAAAACTGAAAAATAGCACTGCTGTAGTAAAGATAAAATTGCTGTTTGTGAAAAATTAGCTTGCTGGAATTTTCTAAGTGAAAAATCAGCAGGCTGTAATTTTCCTCCTTGTTGTCTCAAACTGTGCTTCAGCACTCAAGCTCTGATACCATGTAGAAATTTCTCATTTCCCACCTCGGTTTTCAATTTCACCTTATTTCTCCCATATAGTTAAATGCCCATTCCCATATCCATACATTCAACACTGGAAAAAATATATTTTGTTGGAAACACAAATTCTGGAAATTTTACAGAATGCTGGAAAATACAGAAATAAAAAATCAGCAGGTACAAACAGCCATTTAACACATTTGAACACAGTGATTTTTGGTCAATGTGACCCTGGAAAAACCGCCTACAACTTTTGGGGAAAACCAGTTCGAGAGCTCTTTCTTTATTTCTGAAAATGCCTTTTTTCAGTGAGAAATATTCAGCAAAAATCAACAAGCAAATTTTATAACTTATCTCGATTTTCGTGCCACACAACCAACTAGAAAACTGCTGTAAAACTGTTGTACGACTACTGTACAGACCTCGATTTCTGTGTAGAAAATCAGCTGTACGGCCCTCGATTTCTGTGCAGAAAATCTGCTGTACGACCCTCGATTTCTGTGCAAGAAATCTGTTGTACGACCCTCGAGTTCTGTGCAGAAAATTTGCTGTACGGTCCTCGATTTTTATGCAAGAAATCTGCTGTACGGTCCTGCTCCAAACTATTGTAAACGGCCTTGGAATGTGTGCCAAGCTGTTGCTTCCTTCTCCTCCTGCTCAGAAATCTCCCTTGCTCTCTTGCTCTCTCTCTCTCAATCTTCTCATGAAAGAATGAATGACCTTTTCCTACTTTAATCTAACCCTAAGTGACTTTTGGGTGATCCCTTAATCCAATGGCTGAAATAGATTGAGATCAAGGGCTGAGATTAAATGCTCATTTAAATTTCACTTTCTATTTTTTAATTCACCCCACTTTAATACTTAGTCATTTATTTCCAAAGTCACTTTTTCTTTTCTAATTATACATTGACTTTATTAAAGTCACTTTAAAATTAGATTTTAATAACTTTATCACTTAAAGTCACTTTTAAATTAGATTTGACTTTATAAAAATTATAAAATCACTTTAGGAGAAAAAATAAATTCTTTTGGACACTTTTTCCTAGGCCAAAGATCAAAGCCTTAGGGAATCCCCTGTCTTCCGGTACCAAATTTCAACAGTCAGCCTCTCTCTCGCTCTGCGTCAGCCTAGCGTCACCCATATTTGCCCTGGGTCAACCTCTGGAGGCACTGTGTCAGCCTCTAGAGCCTCTGCGTCAGCTACGCTGGCTCTCTCAAGCACCGCACAACTCCTAGCTACCTCTGCGTGGGCCCTGGCTGGCTCTGCGTCCCTCTGTATCGGCTTTTGCGCTGGTACTCTCTTTGCCTCTCTGCTTTTGTATTCACTGCCCGTCAGCCACAACTTAGATCACTTCACTCAATTTCCTCAGCAAACCCTGCCCCAGAAAATCAAGTTCTTAATCTCTCTCTATGTTCTCCAAGTGACCCTTAAGCCTCCTTTTATACTTTTCTCATTGACAAATCAACGACTGAGATTAAGTCCTTAATTAACGACAAAGATTAATTCTGGCTTGATCCATGACTTTTGGACCCTTCTAACACAGTTTTATATTAATTCACATTAATATTTTATTTTCCCTAAGTTTAGACTGAGGGACTCCATTAAAATATTAATTATTTTAATATCTCTCAAACTGTTTAGAATCTGCCCAAACCATTTCTGGGTATTGGAGATCTCATGTGCTATAGCCTCTCCACCCATTTTAGTGGCTAGAGCACATCCGATGCTACCCCAAATCGACACTCCCTCTTAGCGAGGACCGTGCTCTAGTAATACTCCTCCCTAAGTGTCACTCTGATCATCCGGCATCGGTCCCTATGCTGATGCTAAGCCTGCTGCCCAACATCCTTTGCACTGCTGCATCATGTACTGCTACCCATGGCCTTGCCACTACCACTGCTACATTTGTACAATAGCTCCCTCTGCATCTGTGCTGCTGCCCATGGCCCTGCCACTACCATTGCCGCCCATGGTCTTGCCACTACAACTACTGCATCTGCACTGCAACCCCTCTCATCATGCTGCATTGTGTTGCCCATAGCACTGCCACTGCTAACTACTGCACTGCAACTCAGTTACTGAGAAGTAAGTAATTGATCTCCCAATTCTGACATCTCGTCAGGTTAGAAACACACCCGATGTTGAAGCTCCCTCTATCACTGACAAGTGCTCCCTTTTTGACCTCTGCACTGCTGCATCAACTTTGTGCATCTCGCACTGCTGCCTCACGCTGTCTTCGAACTCTTGCACTATAGATCCGTCTGTCGCTCCATCTACATCCGTCTCTACTGATATCCGCCAATATTGCTACTTGTCTTCGGGGCTCCGGTAGCCAGGTATAATCCAAGAGGTTGGGTACCTCAAGGATCCTGCCCCTCATCGCCTGCTTGTAGTCCATTTGACTACAACTCGCTGTCTCCCCACTTCTACTCAAGTGGCGTGTGAGCACTCATGGCACAGTCATCATCTGTCTCCACTTCCTTCTCTGCCCTTGCTGGCGCTGCCTTGGTCTCGGAAGCCTCTCCTTTTCTCTTCTTCCTCGGACATTGGCTCGCATAGTGACCCAGTTCCCCACAGTTGAAGCATTTGACCTTGGAGAGGTCCTTCTTCTTCTGTTTCTCTTGCTTTCCCTCAGATGGTAGGGCAACATCCTCCTCTTCCTCCTTCTTGATTTTGATCCCCTTGTCGTTGCTTCCCACCTTGCTTAGCCTTTTGATCTCTTCTTGGCGAAGAGCCACCCACATTTCCTCCCAATCTGGAAGGGTTGCCCTGCCTAGTGTGCTCTGGACAAACACCTCCCAGTCTTCTGAGACTGCATTCAGGGCTGTTCTCACCATCAATTCTTGATCCGACATGGCCCCTATGGAAGTCAGCTGATCTCGAATCTCCTTCAATCGATCGAGGAAGGTGTCGATCTGTTCTCCCTAATGCATCTGGTATGACCGCAACTGATTTTCTAGTAGCATCTTCCTCTGCACAGAGTATGCTGATACAACTTCTTTAGGGCCTCCCACATCTCATTTGCCGTATTCTTCTTGGCAATGTGTGGTACTACATGGTCCTTGACCCCGTCAAGGATGATGCTCTTGGCCCTCGCCATTGCATCCTCGTACTTATTGTTATCATCCGGGTCAACTGGGACCGCTATTGTCCTCAAGGCGAAGTGCTTGAGACAGTTCTTGTCTATAATGGATAAGATTCTGGCCTTCCAGACTATGAAGTTTGAGGCTCTGACCAGTCTGTCCTGGTCTCTTACCCCGTTCACTGCCATCTCGCTGCTCCTCTACTTCCCTTTTGGAAGTTCTCGGTATGACCCTGTCTGAGCCTTGATTTCCCTCCTGGAAACCCCTTTGCCAATGTTGAGATGTCCCCACTCTGATCGTTAGTGCATCTGCACCATTGATCTAGATTTCTTGGCTAGAAATCCTCGGTAGCAACTTCCTTCTCCTTGGTCTTTCCCTGTTAGGTACTGTTCTGGCTACAGTAGCCCACCAACTTCACTTTGCAACTTTCCCACAGCCTCCTAGGCTCCAACAAACTGAAGGTTAGAGCTTCTAGGCTCTGCGCAATTCCGGCACTAGCAAAATTAGCACCTCCTGTCCATGGGCGTCAATCCTTCTTGACTGAGAAAGATGACCGGGCATTGTGTAGGTCGAGTCTGCTCTCTTCTGCCATTGCGCTGATCCTCTTCCCAGCTCAAACTCGATGACGCATGCACTGTTTCACCCCTTCCTTGCTGCTTTTCTACTAGGAACAATTTTTGTCACTCGGGACAACTGTTTTCTGCTGATGGTGCTCTACTCGGCTGATGTCCTCAGTTCTCATGTGATTTGCAACCACGCTTTGATACCATGTTGGAATTTCTAAGCCTAACTGTTAGAAACACTTCATGCACTTTACTGATTTATTCCTGCCTACTTGTTCTATTAATTAACAAGTTATTTACCATGTAAATACTGGAAATAAATACAAGTACATGCTCAACACATTATAGATCATCAACTGAAGGAAAAACAAGCACACGAGTGACACAATTATTTTTGGACCAATGTCCCAAGAAAAACCCAATGCGGGAAAACGATGCAACTATCTGAGGGTTTTATTATTATGCAGTTTTTGAATATAATCTGGGTGCCAAAACCGGCTCACCCAACAGAGAATAATCTCGGCAGTAGTACCTTTCTACTCGGAAGCAGATATTCCGGCTAAAACCCCGGATGTCCAATCCAATCGCTCTCAGCGCCAATCTGCCCCACGAAAATCCCAACGTTTGCCTCTAGGGACTGCATCAGCGTCTCTCTGGCTCTGCGTCAGCCCAACGTCACCCCTCCTTGCCCTGTGTTAGCCTCTAGAAGCACTGCGTCAGCCTCTAGAGCCTTTGCGTCACCTACATTGGCTCTCTCAAGCACTGCGCAGCTCCTGGCTGCCTCTGCGTGGGCCCTGACTGGCTTTGCGTCCCTCTGTCTCGACTTCTGTGCTGCTGCTCTAGTACTCTCTTTGCCTCTCTGCTTCTGTATTCACTGCCCCTCAACTACAACTCAGATCGCCTCACTCAATTTTCTCAGCAAACCCTGCCCCAGAAAATCGAGTTCTTGATCTCTCTCTATGTTCTCCAAGTGACCCTCAAGCCTCCTTTTATACTTTTCTCATTGACAAATCAACAACCGAGATTAAGTCCCTAATCAACGGCCAAGATTAATTCTGGCTTGATCCATGACTTTTGGACCCTTCTAACACAGTTTTATATTAATTCACATTACAATTTTATTTTTCCTCGGTTTAGACTTACAGACTCCATTAAAAATATTAATTATTTTAATATCTCCCAAACTGTTTAGAATTTGCCCAAACCATTTCTAGGTATTGGAGATCTCATGCGCTTTAACCTCTCCACCAATTTTCGTGGCTAGAGCACATCCGATGCTATCCCAAATCAACAAAACTCCAATGTGGGGAACCCTTGATCAATTCTTCTTATGTTCTTCAATAGTTCAACAGAGAGAGAGATAGTAAATATACATCAGAAGTCAACATTTTGACTTGACAAAATAAGAGCAGAGATCTTCTCCAAGAAGATGACACATGAGGTAGCATATCTAAACACAGGTGATTCCATCAACATGCTATACCCATCACTGTGCTGTACACATCATCGTGGCGCATTTCATTACGCTATGCCGCACTTCATTACACTTTGCCGCACTCATCATACTGCATCCATCATCACTGTGTTGCACCCATCATGCTGCACTTCATCATCACTATGATGCACCATGCTGCACTATGCTGCACGATGTTGCACTTCTCACTATGCCGCACTTTGTTAGCTGACTAATCCTTAACATAGTAATATTAACCCATGACAGTAGCTCTGTCCATCTGATAGGCAATCCTGAGGATAACCATGTTGCTAGCTATGGCTTGCAGCCTAGCCTAGCAACAAGATAGACCTCTACTCCTTTATCAACCAACCTCCAAGCATCATAAGTGCCGAATTTTCTAAGTCTATCTGTTAGAAAATTAATCTGTATTCTGCTAGTTTATTTCTTCTACTTGTTTAAATTCAAACAAGATATTTAAAACAGTTAAATACCGAAATAAACACAGTATAGTCACAACATCTACAGATCAACAATTGAAAGAAAACAAACACACAAGTGACAGTTATTTTTGGACAAATGTCCCAAGAAAAACCCAATGCGGGAAAACCAGTGCAGCTATTATGAGGGTATATTATTATGCAGTATTTCCTTGAGTACAACTAGGTGCCTAACCAGCTCACCCAACAGAGAAAAATACACGGCAACAATACCTTTCTATTTGGAAACAGGTATTCAAAAAACCTCTCCCACGAAACCCTCTCCAACGACTCTGAAGCTCTGCGCTAGCCCTTCTGGCCTCTGTGCCAGCCTCCTGCTGCTCCGCATCAGCCTCACACCCCTCTTCGCCAGCCCTCTGAGGCATTGCGCAGCGTCTGGGACCTTCTGCGTCACTCCCTCGGCCCTCTGCGTGGATGACGCACTCCCTCTGGGCTCTGTGCTATCCCTTTTGGGCTTTGCGTGGCCTGCTTTGGCTGCTGCTTTTTGCTCTCTGCTTCTGCGCTGGTCTCTGCCTCTTTATCTAGTACTCACTGCCCCTTGCTGTTGGTCACTGATTCGACTTTGCTTAGCATCCCTGCTCTAGCAAAATGAACGACTGATCACTCTGGTGTATCTTCCAACTGACCCTCAAGCCTCCTCTTATATTTTTCTTGTTGGTCCTTCATCGATCGAGATTACATGTCTAATTTAACGGCTAAGATTAGATTTGGCTTGATCCATGACTTTCGAACCTTCTAACCCAATTTTATATTAATACCCATTAATATTTTATTTTTCTTAAGTTTAGACTTAGGAATTCTATTAAAAATATTAGTTATTTTAATATCTCCTAAATTGGTTAGAAGCTGGCCAAACCATTTCTGGGTCTTGGAGATCTCATGTGCTTTAGCCTCTCCACCAATTTTCATGGCTAGAGCACATCCAATACTACCCCAAATCAACAATAAGAACTTAACTCTGCTGTCAGCCTTTTCAAACAAGTGTAACCAAAATGTGACCATTGTAGTAGCACTGAAATTCTTATCACTGTAATCTGAGTTCCCACATGAAGAAATACTTGTCCACTACAAGCCGTCCGAATTTGTTGACTGTGAGACAACACATTGTACACCAAACATCTCACTGCAGTTTATCCGCTTATCACTGTATGAGATCAGAGATGAATCCGAGGTTATGTTGACTGATATTAGTCCTAAACAGAACTCCACTATCCCTTATCTTTCCTGTGATTACATTAACCTTTTCCACTGTCCATCTGAGATCAGAGATTGAGACAGCGTGCTTGCGACACCTTATTACAATGAATAGGGGTTTCTTGAATCACTCTTCACTGTGGATAGAGGTCACCTCTTGACCTCCAGTTTAGGCTACAGGACTGTGGCTAAGATGTGCTAATTCTCCTTGCTTGAACAACACCTAAATCACATCTTTGAGGACTGTGTATGAGTCTCTTTCTTACTGCGGATTAGGAGTTCATTTATGCTCTCTTTGACTGTGTCTAGCTGTGAATGGAGGACTGCGACTAAGGCTTTTATGTGGCTTCCTTTGACAGCATATAGAGGCTCCCTTTGACAGCGTATGGAAGCCTCCTTCATGACTGCATTAAGTGCTTCCTCTTGCTGCATACTCTCCCTCAATGACTGCGGCCTAGGACAACGTATTAGGTTCTTTGTTAGGGCAGCGTTAGGGGATTATTGGGGCAGCGTTAGAAGCCTATGTTCATAACTGTGTTAGGCCTTCATCTCCATGCCAACGTTAGGAGCTAGGGCATCTTCTTTAGGGCTGCATAGATCCTTCTTTCCAATGACAACATTTTGGGCATCTTCTCTTAGGGAAGCGTATCATCTTAAGGTCTCTCCTCGCACCAAAACCCAAAGACAAGTGGAGAGGAAAAGATCACAAGAAGTGTGTAACAAATGACTTGTAAGCCACCTCTTTTTATAGTAAAACATTGAGGATAGATGGGGGCAATTTGGTGGCTGTCCAACCTTGACGAATTGTCGCATAACACAAATAAATTCATATCTCCATGAATTCATGACGGAATTGGATGATTTTTAGAACAATCCTACACCTCTCGACGAGAGGAATCCAAGAAAAATATCAGCTGCCATAAATAAGAAGATCCACTTGGAGTTTGGCCCTAGTTGCCAATTTTAACAAGATTCCTTTCCTTTGATCATGCTTCTCAAAATAAAGTAGCTATCCACGTTACCTGCAACCATACAACATGACTTTATAAAAATTAATACAAGCATACATACCTCATTTGTCTTTAGGTCATCTAGGCTTCTTTCAGTAGCTTTCTTAATTGAAAAGATTTTCAACCCCTTGATGTACTTCATCTTTTATGTCATCATACCATCATCCCATGAATTCCATAAGTTGGAGTTCCTGATGAAACACTTGCTTCCACTATAGATCGGTGAATCCTTTGGTGAGGATTCCATCAAAGAATCTTGAGGATTTCACATATCCTTATTCAACAGGTGTTTCCCTTTTGACTGAAGTATGATGAAACTTGTCTTGGATGACTTCTTCCTTTGATCTTTTAATGAGGTCACCAAGAGCTATATCTTTCAAAGTTGATTATCAGACACCCTTCATGTTTCTTATGGTGATGTCTCGGTCTCTTACTTCTAATGCTTTTCCTCTTCCTTGGACGAACTTCTTTTAGGTTTCTCCACTTCTTCGGTGAAATGGGCTTCTCCTCTATTTTTCTTGTTATTGTTCTTCTTAAGCCAAGGACAATCTTTCCTGTAATGTTCATAGCTTTGAATCTTTAGCCATGTTCTACTTTCCTTTTGAAAATAATGTCTGAATCCTTTCATTTGATCCTTCAACACTTTTGCCACTTACAGGAGATAGAGACAGAGACACACTTCATCTTTGGATGCCCTACTTACTACGAGATTCGAGGTCGTTTCCATTGTCTCTTCAGGTCTCCTCAGACTTTGACTAGCTTCCTCAGATATGTTGATCCGAGATGCCTTGCACTTTATCTCCAGGAGGCCTTCAGATTTCGAGCTCGCTTTCTTCAGCCCCCCATCAGATCGGACACCATGTAGAAGATCACGGACTTCTTTAGGGCGCTACCGCTAGAGCGGGGCACCAAAAGAACCATTGATCGACCCATAGATAATGAGAGCAGATCAGTGTGGTCCTGGGGAGGTTGACCCACCAAACTGCACCAGCGCTCCAGGATTGGATCCACCCCTGGGAGGCGCGCTAGAACCTCCAGGCGATAGCAACGACAAACTAGCATGCCCATAGGACATAGACTTTGACGAGCTTCTCTCAGTTTTCTTCTCTCGGCCTCAGATGTTAGGAGTAGGAACTGGATCGAAGACTCCTTCCCCACCCTTTTTCTTCTTCTCCTTCTTTGCTTCATCGCAACGCTTTGTTTCGAAGCCAAGAGCTTCTAGCTTCTACATTTACATTTACTTAGGTTATAAAGGTATTTTCTGCTTTTTAAAAGAAATGTTAAAGGGGACTGTTTGGTCCACCGGCTTGGCATGATGTAATCATTGTAACCGACAGTCCCATTGACCTATTTTGGTCATTTGTTGGACATTCATAAAATTATCTTATCTTATCTTGCATAGAAACCATAAGTTGTTGAATGGGATAGCCTTCTTATCCTCATAGACATTGTTACCTTGTTCATCAGTTAGTGCATTTAGAACAATGGGGATTATCTCTCCCGGATCTTGCAATTGAGATCTTATGAAGATAACCCTTTATCCTTTGATGCCTTCAATTTGTGTAGGTCAGATCTAAGTGATGTGACCTTCTTTATCGCATCTCCAGGGAATAGCTCTATCAACCTATCATATATATCTCTTTGATGTCTCCAATATTGCTATATAGGGATGGAGGATCTTTGACTGATTACATAAGAATCCATTGAGCCCTTTGATCCCTTTCCATGTATTCAGAGGAAACCTTTCCATTGATATGTTCAATGACTTCACTTTCTTCGAGGACTATTTCTATCCTCCTTTTTCATGCAAAGAATTTCGATGACTCAACCATCTTATAGATCTCCTTGCAAACACGAAGTCATTTTATCAAATTTATTAAATAATGAAATATACTTACTTGAAAGTGGATGAAATCTTCAACTTGATCACTATGATGATGGTTGAAAAGGATGTATTAGTGCTCCTTTTGGATGATCTTCTTCCAAATGAAGAGCCCTTCTTCAATAAAGGAGATTGCTCCTTCAACTTTAGATTTAGCTTCCTTTTGTTGATGGTAATTGATGAGGATGTTTTGATGCTTCCTCGGATGGTCTTCTTCTTGGATAATGAGGGGATCCTTATTGCAATGATAGGGAGCTTGCCAAATAGCTTTTTGAAGATGATGATAATGCCTTCTTGCCTTCAAGATACTTCAACTTCTTAGGTAGTGAATGAGTGTAGGTCAGAATTGCTTCTATGGTTTCGACTTTCTCCAAGATGTTATGATCTTCGTCTTTAAAGTCCTTTGAGCTACCTTGCTTTGTAGATAACTTGATGAGCGTCTTTGTGGTCTTTTGGATGATGACTAGAGGATCCAGAACTTTTGCTGTTGTAGACTGCTTCTTCAATCTAGGGTTTTATTCTTCAATGTAGATGTTGATCTTTTGCTTTGATAACCTTCGACTTGCTTAGATACCTTTCTTGAAACTTGATCCTTGAGTGTCTCTTTGATTAGATGCCCTTCTTTTGACTTTAGCACCTTAGCTTTGAAACTATTTTGAGAAATCTAGGGCATAAGCATTATGTGATTTCTCTTCTATTAGTGACTGCTTGTGAATGCCTTTTACTTGATTATATTAGGATCTTCTACATGTTAGATTATTAGTGTTCTTCATCAAACAGTAACCAATGCATGAACATAAATACACAAGAGACACAAAATGTAGGCTATGAGCCAAGGCCAAAACCTCTCACTCTTTGAGAGGAAAACACACACAAATTCTTCGTATAGAGATTCCAATTGACGAATACCAAGACCAAGACCCTTGACCTATTAGCCACTACAAGACCAAGACACTTGTTCTCTTGAATGCCTTCTTTTCTTCTCTTCCTCTTCATTGGGACGTTTGTCACCACCAAGATCTTCTTGCTGTTTTCATATCAAGAGCATCGATCTCTTTCCTTGATCTAGTACTGATGTCCTTCCTTTAAGGTAGCACCGAGATGTTAAGTTGAGGTTCCACTGCATCACTGAATTGCAGCTCTTCCATGACACCTAACTGTCCTTCGTATCACTGTAATCACTGTTCTTGATTACTAGACTTCAGAAGGATCCAAATTCCTCTCACTGCAATGACATCTGAAGTTACTTGACTGTAACCATCCACCAAAACAGAGATCCGAATTGTGTGATGAATGTACTAGAGGTCCGAGCCCATCACTGTTCTCTCCATCCGAAAATATCCGAACTGTTGACTGTGATTACCCTCCGAAAATCTCAGAATAATCCAAATTCTCTTACTGTGCCAAAGATCAGAATTTATCTCTGTTTTACTCATACGAAAACCTCAGAGATATCATCGAACTGTTGACTATACTCCATCACCGAAACTTTAGAAGAAGTCCGAACTTGTCTTCTATTACTGCCATCCGAAATCACAGAGATATGCGAAGTATGTTCATGCCTATATATAGTAGTTTCTCTCTATAAGTAAGCCGACATGACATCTCGAATAGATGTGTCTCCATATGGGCTGAGCTGACATGAGTTTCTACATCTTCTTAAGGCCAACATGAAGAGGAGAGTTTGTGCTTGTCATTGGAGGGCTTCTAGACAATCCTATTGACTCAAATACAAATACTTCTGATACATGCCCAAGAAGAGTTCTTCATACATGACATAGACTCTTGACTTTTAATGACCAATCCTAAGGCTCTCAATGGGAGCCATCTAAACTAAATTAACTTGCTCATGAAACCCATGAAGCAAGGCTTACAATAATAATTTTATTTTCTTCATTACATCATTTACAAAAGTCACAATTACATGTCATTATGAAGACCGGACCTAGTTACATTTTTCAACACTTGAAAGATGCTTTGCTATGTTTTCAAGGAGTGTTGACCTCACTTTGATTCCTTTTAGTTCATGTGTTTGCTGCTACCATTTACCTTTTCCTTCCCTTTCAATTGTGTTGCTTCACAATGAAATATTTCTCATATTTCATAATGTTATGTATGTTGAGCATTTTTAGATATCCTAAGATGGCATTGCCTTATATTTTTTTCCCGTAGCTGCAGTGAAATAATACCTTAGAATAACTAGACTGCTCTTTATTCAATTGTCTATAATGGCATTGCAGCAAAGCTACTTCTCTAGATGGCACATTTGCTCCTGCATGGATAGGTTTTGGAAATGCATTTGCTGCTAAGGATGAAAGTGATCAAGCAATGGCTGCTTTTCGAACATGTGCTCGGTTATTTCCAGGGTAAGTAGATTAAAGAGCATTTCTTTGTTTCTTTTTGTGTCTACACTTCTAATTAGATCATTGTTTCACCATCTAATTATATCCATATAAGTAGATTGTTGCTGCTCTAAAGCTCATAGTTATGAGATACATTATGCAATCTTGGGTACTAGTCAAGAAGCTTCAAGTGAGGAAGATGTATCTCTCCTAAAATCGAAAGCTTATTTCCAATTTGAAGAAGAAAGAAGAAGATCGTAATATGACCTCATGCAGAATTTGTGGTGTGGTCTTCTAATAGTTTCATAACTTTGTAGAGGAGATTTCACTTTATGTAAACTTCTTTCCTCCATAGCTTGATACTAATGTAGAAATTTGTTAGTTTTTAGCTGCTGAGCTTTTCTCCTAGAAAAGGGTGCACGAGTGTTGGAGGGGATTCCTTGAAGGATTGGTTTGCTACATAGGGAAGATCCCCTTACACGCCTATGACAGATTCTTTACACTGTCGAGGCTTGGCACCTTCTATTTTGGTCATTGTAATGTTATAACAGATCTTATGACAGTTCTCACAGATTTTTATTATACAGTTATGCCAGCTTTAAGATGGATTCCTTACAAACTTGTGACAGATTCCTTTCAAGGAAGAATGTGTAAGAGCTATTCTAGGCATTTGTAGGTGCACAACTTGGGAGAGATTCCTAGGCATAGTTAGACACATTACTTGGGAGAGATTCTTTCGTACGTGGGACACTTTCTTTTGTTGAAAAATAGTAGTTGTGGTTGGTATTTTCATTGTCAAAGTCAAAGGAGATTTTTTTTTATCTTCCAGCTGTCCAAGTCAGCCTAAACTTTTGCAGGTTGGCCCCATCATTTGAAGGGGTTTGACCGAAGGTCAAAACCCACCTCTTGACACATATATATTGGCATTAGTTGGACTCCATTTGGGCATCATCACAACTCATTCATTTGACCAATCACAAGGCGATCTGCTCACACATGGAAAGAAATAGAAGATTGATTTCTGCGTTGACCAACCTATATGACTTCTGTTGACCAGCGTTGACATGATTCATTTCTCTCTTGTTTAACCGAGTTATTGACTGAGGTTTGGAGGCCAAATATTCTATGGTTCGTTAACAGTTCCTTGACCGAGTTTCAACTGCATTGATTGAGATTTGACCACAGTCAAACTATGAGGTTTGACTGAACATTCTGTGGAAATTGCAAGACTAAATTTTGGCCCTTTGACCAGCAGCATTAGGCCAAAATTCGATCCCTTGTGCAGACTTTGACTCTCAGCAGAAGTTGACTTATTCTCTCTTTTCACTAGTTTTTACTTGGCATTTACTGAAGTCAAAGGTTACCATTTTGACTGGAATATTCTGATGTACAATTGATGAATTGAACTCTCACTCTCTCTCATAAGGAAAGATTATCGGGTTTTCCCCCTTGTGGGGTTTTGTCCGAATAAATTTTGATGTCTATTGTCTCATTGTTTTTATTGTGATCTCTATTGCTCTACGAAAGTTATTGGTTGAAATTTTCAAGGGTAATTGCTTAATGATTGGAATGCTCTAAAGAAGTCAAATTGTATCATTGGAAGTAGTTATCGGTTTGAAAAATGTTCTAGTCTTGTTTGCTTTTAGAAAATCAACATGGTTTTAGAGCTTTGGTGAAGGAGAAGAGGATTGAGATCACTTTGAAGAGACCCTTTCCTACATCTTTTGTCTTGTTTGATCAACTTCATCATGAATTCCTTCATGAAGACAGAAAACGAGCTTGAAGGAGCTACAAATTTCTGAGCATGGAAGACTAGAATTGACCTTGTTCTTGCAAGGAATAAGGTCTTGGATATTATGAAAGGGAAAGTTACTGAACCAACTTATCAAGCAGGAAAAGACAAGTTCAAAGAAGATGACATCTTGGCTATGAGCATCATTGTGGAATTTGTTAGAGATCATCTAATTCCTTATATTGCTGATCTTGGATCTTCCAAGGGAATCTATGGTGCTCTCATTGGATTATATAGCATCAACAACATTAGTCAATCTATAAGTCTAAGGAATCAACTTCGTGATGTTGATACGACAAAAAATGATATTGTGGCATCATACTTTGTAAGAATATCTCAATTAAGGGATCAACTCAATGCTATTGATGAAGTTGTACCCAACAAAGAACTAGTAGCTATAGCACTCAATGGTTTGCCTGACACTTGGGATTCTTTTGTATCAATATCAATGGCTCATGTCTAAAGGTAAGATTCCAAATCCAAGTGAAAATTATCAAGCTTTTGCAGCCCATTCAAAGAATAACAAAGGAATGAGAAATTTTGAAAGATTTCAAAGAAGTAGAGGGAGAAGTCTTCCTTTAGGAAGAGGACCTGCTCCATAAAGAAGACCTCCTCCTTCCTCTCAAGAAAGAAGGGACATGTCAACTGTTCAATGCTTTCATTGCCAAGCATATGGTCACTATCAAAATAGGTGTCCTCAAAGGAATGATGATCGAAAAAGGAAAGGGAAGCAACATGCTTTTGCAGCTGATCTTAATGAATCTTCATATAGGACGAGGCCTAGAAAGAAAGATTTTGATGATGAATATTCCTTTTATTCTGCTTTCATAGGTTCTATTGTGAGTCATGAAGAAATTAGGTTGGTGGATAGTGGTGCCTCTAGGCACATGACTGGAAGTCGTGATAATCTCTTTGAATTGGTTGAAAAGAAGATCCCTTAAAGGGTGGAGCTTGGAGACAATGACAAGTATGAAGTCAAAGGCATTGGTTCATCATCCTTCCGATTGGAATCAAGAGGTAATGTCTCTATTAACAATATTTTATATGTTCTTGGTTTGAAGAAGAATTTGTTATCTTTTTCATCTTGTGCAGAAAAGGATATAGAATTGCCTTCGTTGATGGTCAAGTTCTAGTATAGAACAAAGAGTCCTCCTTTGAATCTGACAAAGTCATTGGTGTACGAATAGGGGGCCTATGTCGTCTCCTTAGTCACTCAATTCAAGCCTTGATACACAACACCTCTGATCTCTATGAACTATGGAATCGAATGTACACTCATGTTCATTACAAAGCTTTGACTAGAATGAAGGATTTTGTTAAAGGTGTAACTGAGATCAAGATTGAACATGATGGAGTTTGCAAAGGATGTTCTCTTGGGAAAAATGTGAAAAGATGATTTGCTGAAAATGTAACTATGCTCAGTGTTCATAATTGTTACTGTATTTATATCACTATATATTTATTGTAAAAGTGAAAAAGAAGAAAAAGAAATTTATTTTTTAAGCATGGGTTTCATGCTCTTTTATTTGTCAACTAGGTCAAGCATGTTCTTCATGCTTCTAGGGTTTACTTGAGTCAAAAGAGTCTTTATCATATATATAAGACGCTTCTTGGGCATTTGTATCATGGAGAAAAATTTATTTTGTGTCAAGAAGGTCAAAAAGACCTCCATCACCAAGTTGGCTTTGATGTGGCTATTTGACCTCCTGGAAAAGGTATATATTGGAGGAAACTTTGATATATTTGAGTATCTATCCATCACAAGTTCGATCTGCAACAAGAAGAAGAGGACAAGAAGTGCGAAGGTCAAACGAGGAGCAAAAGCCAAAGAAAAGAAGAAAATAGAGTTTTTGAGCCTTTTATCTATCGGACATGTGAAGCTAGGGTTTTTTCCCTACTGCAGGAGGCCAAAACTACAGGTACGAATTGCAGGTTTGACCCAAGGGGATGAAAAATAGAGTTGACCAACAAAGGAAGGAGGTTTGACTTTCGTTGACTTTGAGACTTTGACTCATTTGAAGGAGGATCTTTTGGAGGGCTGACTTGGTGATTGGAAAAGGCCTTGGTTTTGATCTAGAAGTCTTGAATGTCTCATTTTGACTTGGTTCTATAAGAAGAAGAGTTTGAGTGGGCTTCCCCTAGGAGAGGGGTTTTGCCCTAGCTGAGAGCCTACATCTTGTGTCTTTGTTCTTGTGATCTTCATACATATATAATTTGGTAATTGCTTGATGAAAGAAGAAATAAAAAAGAATTGAAGTCCAACACAAAATCACAAGTAGTTGTCAAGAAAAGAGGAATCAAAACACTAATTTTGACCCAGATTGATTTTTTGACATGGTATTAGAGCGAGGCGAAGGAAGGGCTACTTGAATATCACTTTGTTGGCACTCTCTTAAAGGAAGACATCCTTGGAGGAAGATCACTTCAACATCTCTCATCAAAGGTACCCTACATGAAGAAGGGTCTCAAGGCTCTTTGGGGTCTCTTGGAAGTTAAGGAATATGTTATTGAGGTCATCTCCAGACTATGAAAAGGTCTCAAAGATGGAGGACTTCTTTTCGCTTTCACAGGTACTTTTGAAGATGACATGAATAATTGACAATGGAGCCTCAAGACACATGATTGGAGAATGTGGATAACTACAAACTGTTGAAATTTCTAAGTATTACTCGTTAGAAATTTAATCTGTATTCTTCTGGTTTATTTTTCCTACTTGTTAATTCGAACAAGTTATTTAAAACATATAAATAATGAAATAAACACAATAGGATCTCAACATCTACAGATCAACAACTGAAAGAAAACAAACACACAAGTGACATCGTTATTTTTGGACAACTCGTCCCCTGAAAAACCCAATGTGGGTAAACTGGTGCAGCAATTCTGAGGGTTTGTTTATTATGCAGTATTTCCTTGAGTACAACTGGGTGCCAAACTGGCTCACCTGACAAAGAAAGACACCGGTAGTAATACCTCTGTTGGAAATACTGAGGGGGGGGGGTGAATCAGTATTTATTATTTTTTGTTCTAGTAATTGCCAAAAGCATATATAGATATGTATATGTATACACAGAACACAGAGATCAATAATCAGAATAAATGCTTTTATTAAAACTCAGGACAGTGCAATGAAATAAATACAATATAAGTATAAATCTGATTGTGAATTAGTTGCCAAGCTCCAACTTGGACTTCAGTGAGGCTCCAACCTCCAGAGCACCAACTCTGTTTTGCAGTGGTTTTGCACTTAGGAGCACCTACCCCCAATGACTTCAGTCCTGTTCAATTCTGAGGCTCCAACTTCTTGCGCTCCAACCCAACTTTGGTATACACTGGTATGTTGCTGCACTCTATTCAGCTTCCGTTGCTTCTGCTACCCCTTTTGCCTCTACTACTTCCACTATCTCATACTCAGGGTATTCAACACAACAATCGCACCTCTCGTTCTCTGTTTTTTTTTGTTTTTATACATTCTCATGCCTTTGTCCATTCGTTTCCGCTTGCTCGCTGGCTCTTTGGCTTCCTCCTTGCTCGCTTGAGCTTCGGCTTCCTCAACACTCGCTCGACCTTCTGGCTTCCCTTCTCCATTCGCTTTAGCTTCCTATGCCATGTCATCCTTTTATCGCAATCGCCGCTTCCAGAGGTTCGCACATAACAGAGTCGATTGCCGATGGCCGATTCCCCTGCTGGACACGATATTATGTAAAATGCAGTTGATATTCTCGTCGGGTCCGCAACCTTATCGCAATCGACGATCACAAGGAAAGGGTCGCTTAACACTGTGTTCCCTCTGCTCCGAATTCCTGATGCGATAATTGCTATCGGTGATCGCAATGGTCCACTTGACACTTCATGACTTCTGCTCCCGACGCGTCGGATGCGATATAACAATAAACAAAAGTTAATATACCTATCGGGTCCGCAACCTTATCGCAATCGGGGGTTGCCCTTGGCAGAGGTCCGATGCGATATCGCTATCGGCGATCGCAAGTCGCACAAGGTCGAGTCCGATGCGATATCACTATCGGCGATCGCAAGTCGCATATGGTCAGGGCCTTACACACTTGTGATACCCGCTTCGAAATGCCGATGCGATAATCACTATCGCAAATCGCAAAGGTTCAGGGCTCGATGGCTTGCGATGTAGCAATGGATGCGATAGTTGTTAATGCATATATAGATGGGTTTTGCCTCCGATAGCTCCCGATTGTGTAATCTGCTTCCTCTGATGGCTCTGTTTTGGCTCTGTTTGCTGTGGTGGCAGTTGCACGCATACATGTGATAGTTGTTAAATGCATGCGTATAAGCTCTCTGATCGCTGTTTGCGTCCTCTGTTGCTTTGATGGCTTTCTGCGTCGTCTGTTTGCTCTGTCTACACCTCTGTTACTCCGATGGCTCTGCTTGTAGCTGTTACCTGCATACATATAAGTTCTCCGATGACTTATTTGCATGCCTCCATTGGCTCTGTCAGCTCTTTGTGCCGTTTGCTCCTCTGGTGGCTCCTCTTCTTTGGGTCTGGCTCCTTCCTTGAATATTGCCATATTGACATCAGTGACAATCTGTGTCCAACAACCTCCTTATTCGGAAATAGGTATTCAGAAAACCGGTCCCACGAAACCCTCTCCAGCAACTCTGAAGCACTGCGCTGGCCCTTCTGGCCTTTGTGCCAGCCTCAGATCCCTCTACGTCAGTCCTTTGAGGCACTGCGCAGACTCTGGGACCCTCTACGTCACTCCCTCTGCCCTCTGCGTGGATGATGTAGGCCCTTTGGCGTCTGCGCTGTCTCTAGTGGGCTCTGTGTGGCCTGCTCTGGCTTATGCGTCTCTGCGTCTTTACCTCTCTGCCTCTGCGCTGGTCTCTCGGCACTATCTCTGCCTCTCTATTAGTACTCACTCCCCTCGCTGCTGATCACTGATTCAACTTTACTTGCAAACCCCACTCTAGTAAAACGAATGACTGATCACTCTGGTGTGTCTTCCAACTGACCCTCAACCGGGCCAAAGCAATGTGGGAAAAGTCTGCAAAAAATCCTGATTTAATCCTAAAAACGCGATTTTTTGAACTAAATGATTTAATACCCCGACTTTTTGGCGACTTTTTCACAAAGGAAAAAATCGTGATTTTTTCCTTGTACTCCCGATTTAATCGGGAATCGACCCAAAAAGTCTGCCTCCCTTCCCAGGCCACGGATAAAGAGGCCGCAAAGGTGAAAAAACTGTGAATTGAGGCTTCTATCCATGCATTTTCAAGTTATTGCATTGTATTGTTTGTCATACTTTTTGCGAGCATAGTAGTCTCATTTGTAATCTATTAGTTTTGAGGTTAAGATATGTTTTTGTTTTCCAAGGAAAAACAAATCTTTATACGTCATATTTCTAGTTAGAAAGCAAAGTATACATTGGCTAAGCCTCCAGGCTTTCAGTGATCCAGACTCTACCAACCATTGCCCCTTCAAAAGATTACAAAAGTACCAAAAGGACAGGCATACAACAGTCTTCCATAGAAAGAACCCCACACCATCAAAAACATTGTTACAGTTGTTGAATGCTTCCAAAAGAAACAACAAAGAGGAGGTCATGAAGATCAAATAACAACAACCTGTCCAAAAAAAACAAAACCAGTGCCTCAAAAAAGAACCCATTTTTCAGACAGGAACAAAGTACTTGTGAAATCTTGTGACAACAAAGATCCTTCCTGCAATGAGAGCATGTTTTGAAAGGGAATCTTCTTTAGTGGTGAACTCCTTGTAAATGTGGGGAAAGGTTATGTATTAGAAGTGGATTTTACCTCCAAGAGTTTTTGAATAATAGATGCCAAGGCTAGGTTAGTAATCTGACATCTATTGTTTTCTCAGAAAATAAGCAGCTTAGAGTCACCAAGCGTTAATTTTCACATCTACTGTGATACTCACTGTTAATTTTCATTGGACCTACCACCTGACACCTTATTACCCAAGCATACTACAATCTACTAAATAAATGCATGACTTATTTCTTAATACAATTAGTGGAAACAAAAATTACAAGGGGAAGAGGATCTTAGTGACTGATTACTTGATGACTTTTAGATGACTCATGATATACATTTATTATATTTTTTGTTGATATTTTGACTCTTGAGAGTTGAGACTCAGACAGGACTCAAAATTCAGCAGTTGATTCACTATTTTGATATGTGATGTAGCACTAGACTTCATATACATATTATATATTAGCTTACTTTACATGTTTATGTGGAAATGCAGTTATTTGATGTTGTAGATACTCTAGATGTTAAAAGAAACAAAAAAATGAATAATGACTAGTTTTTCAACTTTTGGACCCTTGCCGAATTAATCCCGACTTCGACTTTTTCCACATTGCTCAACCCTCCTCTTATACTTTTCTCCTTGGTCCTTCAATGGCCGAAATTACATCTCTAATCAACGGCTAAGATTAGATTTGGCTTGATCCATGACTTATGGAACCTTCTAACCCAATTTTATATTAATACCCATTAATATTTTATTTTTCCTAAGTTTAGACTTAGGAACTCCATTAAAAATATTAATTATTTTAATATCTCCCAAACTGGTTATAATCTGCCCAAACCATTTCTGGGTCCTGGAGATCTCATGTGCTTTATCCTCTCCACCAATTTTCATGGCTAGAGCACATCTGATGCTGCCCCAAATCAACACAAACCATATCAAAGTGAACCACCTCTCATTCAGTGGAGCTTGGAGACAAGAAGAGTTATTCGGACAAGGGCATTGGATCTACATCTTTGGAGCTAGAAGGTGGTGGAAACATTCATTTCAATAACATACTCTTCATTCTAGGTTTGAAGAAAAATTTACTTTCTATCTCTTGTCTAGAAGATAAAGGGGATAAAATTTCTTTAATAGATGGCAAGGTTCTTCTTTGGGGAAAAGATTCTAGCGTTGATAAAGCTAAGGTTATTGGGATTCGTGAGGAGAGGTTGTATAGGCTACTAACAACTTTTCATCAAGGTCTTGTACATTTGGGTATTAGCCCTTCTAAACTATGGTAGATAAGGTATGGCCACCTTCACTATAAAATATTGCCTTCTTTAAGTCAAATGGTGAAAGGCATCCCCAATTTGAATGAAGACCATGAAGGAGTTTGCAAGGGATGTGCTTTAGGCAAAAATGTGAAGAAGCCATTTATAAGCAATGATACCAGGTCTAAAGAAATATTAGACCTCATTCATTTTGATGTATGTGGACCTATGGCAAAAAAATCTCTTGGAGGTCATCAATATTATGTGACATTCATTGATAATCTTTCAAGGAAAACATGAATTTATCTCCACAAGTTTAAGGATGAAGTTTTTGAAAAATTCCAAGAATTCAAGGCAAAAGTGGAGATCTTGATAGAAAGGCAGATAAAGACTCTAAGATTTAACAATGTTGGGAAATACACCTCCATGGGACTTATAGATTTTGGCAAGGAATTAGGTAATAGGAGGGAGCTCATAGTTCCCTATAATCCTCAATAAAATGGAGTCATTGAAAGAAAGAATAGAACAATTGAAGAATGTGTTAGAGCCATGATCCATGATTAAGATCTTCCTAAATTCTTATGGGGAGAAGCAACAGTGACAACCATATACATAGAAGCCCTCATATAATTCTTGAATATATGACTCTGAAAGAAGCATTTTCAGGAAGGAAGCCTAATGTCAGGCCAAGTGAGTAACTCTACAAAAGAATTGATATTTGCATTGAGAGATCATTGATATATACATTGAAGGGAGACTCTTGGAATTCAAATTCCAATGTCTCTACACCTTCCTTATTTTCCTATTTACAATATTTACATAATTTTCCTAATCCCAAAGATCAGGTGTTAACATCCCCCCCATTAATCTGAAGGGATGTTGTTAATTTGAGATAACAATTGTATGTTCTATGCTTTAGAACAATTTACTTCAATTTTTCCTATAAGCCCAATATCAAATTCCAGATTAGCAATCAGGTTAACATTGACATTAAATGTAGATAGAACATAAACAATAAGCAAAAAACAAGCCAAGACAAGGGGTCACAATATTTGGCAGATGCCACAGAAAAACCCCAATGTGGGGAAAACCCTTTGATCAAATCTTCTTATTGTTCTTCAAAAGTTCAGTAGAGAGAGAGAGAGAGTATATCATATAAAATTTTCTTGCCCAAAAACTGTCAAAGCAGTGCAGTCAAACTGCAGTCAACAGGATGCCCTAACTAGAAAGTCAACGTTTGTCAAACCAGTAGAAACTCTCCTCCAAATTAGCTCGGCCAAACCTAGTCAACTCGACCTCCAAAGGCAGTCCAAATCAGTCCAAAATTGTCTTGAAAAATTTGGTCAAACTCAGTCAATGCACAGTTAACTTTGTGGTCAAAGGGCCTGCGGTCAACACAAGTCAAACAACAAATTCCTCGATTTCTGTGCTAAGAGATGCGGCCTAAGGAAATCAGATTTCTCGCCTGAAAAACACAGTCAAAGGAGTGAGTTTGACCCTCGGTCAATGCTGCTGCAGATGGCCCAAAAACAATCCTGAAATTCTAGCCTCAAATTTTTGGTCAACCCAAGTGAATGCATGAAGAAGAAGAGCTGCTCCTTTGCTGTACAAACCAATGAGGAGAAGAGAGAGAAAGATGTGTGTTGAGGTGTGTCCAAATGAGGAAAATGCCTCTTCTATTTATACAGAACGTTGAGGGTGAAGAGACATGTGTGTTGGGCTTCATGAGCCTACATTAGACTTTTGGCCGACCTTGACAATTTGTCCATAGAAGAAATAAATTCATAATTCTCTTTCTAAATCAGAGTATCCAATCAAGCAAGAGTCATCCACTTGTATATACTGTGAAAATTTCTAAAACGAAATTCTAGGCAGTGACTGATTTATTTGTCCTACTTATTTTCCACAATAAGCTATTTACAAAAACCCTTCAGTAAACATCAAAGTAAATTCTACTATAGTTGTCACATAATAACATAGAGAAAAGAATAGTGAAATCCAAGCACAAAAATCAATCACATCAACACAGTTATTTTTGGACAATAGTCCCCAGAAAAACCCAATGCGGGAAACCGGTGCAGCAGACGAGGGTTTGTTTATTATTCTTCATCAACAATCTCTTTACAGGGAATGATTTGCAGAACATAGAGAAACCTCTGAGAAAACACCTGAGATAATTTTCCTCCACCCTTTGGAGAAACTTTGACACCCAAGAGACCCTCCAACCTCCATTGCATCACCTCTGCGTCGTCTCTGTGTGAGGATTGCGTCCCTTGCTGCGCTGCCTTTCTGAGCTGCCCCTCTGTGCTGTCCCTCTGATGCACTGCGACCCCTCCTCCTCAGTCTCCGATTGATGCTAATACCCTCCTCTTCCTTCACCCTACAACTCTCCCTCTGAAATCGAACTCTTACTCCTTGAGAATCGATTTCCCTCGGTTTACTGAGAATTTGCCCGGTGTGTCTCCAAATGACTCTCAAGTCTGCCTTTATACTTTTCCAGTTGAGATATCAACGACCATGGTCTAATCTCTAATCAACGACTAAGATTAAATTAGATTTGATCCTCGTCTCTTAGAAGCTTCTCACCCATATTTTCATTAATACCCATTAATATTTTAATTTTCCTAAGTTGAGACTTAGGAACCCCATTAAAAATATTAGTTATTTTAATAAAATACAATCCAGGTGGAATTTCACCAAACAATTTTTGGGTCTTGGAGATCTCATGTGTTCTAGCCCCTCCACAAAATTTTGGAGCTAGAGCACATCTAATGCTACCCAAAAATCAAGACTTCCTTTTAGCGAGGAATATGTTCTAGCAATACTTCCCAGCAAAAGTATCACACTGATCCACGACATTGGTCCTCTACGTCACTGATGCTCGGCCTGCTGCCCCCATCCATTGCGCTGCTGCAATTTGTACTGTTGTCCATGACACTGCCACTGTCAATGTTGCATCTGTACTACAACTCCCTCTCAATATGCTGCATCATGCTGCCCATAGCACTGTCACTGCTAATTGCTGCACTGCAACTCCCTCTTAAGAACTACACTATCCGTTTCTGCTATTGAAACCAATTCTCAATGATCCCCATCTTTTGCCTGAAATAAACAAACTTTGTTCTTCCTAGAGCCTTGGTGAGAATGTCTGCCACCTGTTCTTTTGTCGGAGTGTACTGTAACTATACTGCCCCTCCCTGGACACGGTCTCTGATAAAGTGACACTTGATGTCAATGTGCTTTGACCGATCATGAAAAACTGGATTTTCAGAGAGCTTGATGCAACTCTGATTATCACACAAAATATTGGTCGCTTCCATTCTTCTCTTGAATAGATTCACAAGCAACTTCCTAAGCCATATGGCTTCACACAATGCTGTGCTAGCGGCCATATATTCAACTTCAGCTGAGCTCAGAGCTACGAATTTCTGTTTCCTACTACACCAAGAGGTTATTCCTAATCGAACGTTGAAACAATATCTTGTGGTACTTTTTTGATCTACTGAACTTCTAGCCCAATTTGCGTCAGTGAACCCAATTAGCTTGATATCATTGCCTCGGGTGTACATTAATCCATGCTCGACTGCTCCTCGTATATATCTGAGAACATGCTTGGTTGCTGCCTAATGTGCCCTCTTCGATCCACCATGAATTCACTGAGGGTGTTGACAACGTAACAAATGTTTGACCTGGTATTGACCAGATACATCAGAGACCCTATGAGCTGCCTGTACAGGTGGGATCTACTTCTTTATCTTCAGACACATCAATCTTCTTCCAGTTGGTAATCATTGGAGTAGCCACAAGTATACATTCTTGCATTTTGAACCTTTTTAAAATTTTTGTAGCGTATTTCCCTTGTCCAAGGAAAATTCCACCCTTCTACTGCTAAACTTCTAACCCTAGAAAATAATGCGTCTGCCCCAAATCCTTCATGTCAAATTTTGTAGCTAGGTTTTCCTTGCAATCTTTGATGAGCCTGGATGAACCTGTCAGGAAAAGGTCATTCACATATAACACTAGAATTAGAGGCTCATTCTCTACAATTAGATAGTAGAGGTTAGGATCTGCGTCACTCTTGACGAATCCCATCTTCTGCAAGTAACCATCAATTCGATCGTACCATGGTCTAGGCGCTTGTTTAAGCCCATACAAGGCTTTTTTCAACCTACCTACATGAGTTTTCTACTCATGTGTCTCAAAACCCTCTGGTTGTTCAATGTATACTTCTTCTATCATGCCGTTTAAGAATGTAGTCTTGACATCCATCTGGTAAATCTCCCACCCCATCTGTGCTACAAGGGATGTCACAGATCTAATAGAAGTATACCTGGCTATTGGGGCAGAGGTTTCTTCGTAGTCTATCCCTTCCTTTTGAGCATACCCCTTAGCCACGAACTTGGCTTTGTATTTTTCCACATTGCCATCTGCAACATATGTGACCTTGTAGATCCATCGCGAACCTACAACTGATATGTCCTGAGGCCTAGGTACCACTTCCTAGACATCATTGATCATTATGGAACTGTATTCCTCCACTTGATGCCGAACAACCTCTTGAAAACTAGAGGGTTCTTCAACCTAAGCCACCAAAGCTTGGTATCTATCTGGTTGTCTACGCTCCCTTTTCTCGTTCCCAAGAGCTCCATTGAAATCCTTTGCATCTCGTAGTATCTGTCGAAGTTCCCGGCTTGTTCTTCCACTTGTAGTGTTTAGATCTATTTTCTCCTCCTCCTGAGATTCCACCTGCTGTGATGCCTCTGGATTCTTGTCCTTTGGAGAAATACTAGTGTTGGTTTCTGCTGGTCGAAGTGGCTGGACCAATGAATCATCCTTTGACTGCTCTTCGAAAGGCATTTCTCGGGATTTCCTAAAAGCTTTGTCCTCCATGAACTTTACAACCCGTCGTACTACGATCTTTCTATTTCCTGGAATGTAGATTCTATATGCCTTAGCATTTTCGCTATATCCCACAAGATATCCTTTTCCTGCAGTTTGATCCAACTTCTTCTTTTCTTCGGGTATATGGCAGTATGCCAAACTCCCAAATATTTTGAAATGACTCACTTCAGGCTTTTTTCCGGTGAAGACACTCTCCGGAGTAATCTTACCCAATGCCTTGTGAGGAGTCCTGTTCTGAACATATACTGTTGTGCTGCATGCTTCTGCCCATAGAAATTTGGGCATATTTTGATCATACAACATTGCCCTCACTGCTTCAACAATAGTTTTATTCTTCCTAGTGTTGTTAAAATCACGATATTATCGTATAATCGCGATATTTTCAACAAAAAGATAAAATCGTGCTTAGTACTCGGAATTTTTTTTTTTTGCCCGATTTTTTCGAAAAAATCGCGTCAATTTTTTTTTCGGTAAAAATCGCAAGAGGCTCGGGCAGCGCGATTTTAAAACGGAAAAACATTATTTTTGTTTATTTCATTTGGACAACAGAGCACGCGGTGGGGTTTGGAGACTTGGAGTGTTGGAGAGGCTTGGAGATTTTGCCATTTTGGAGCTAATTCAACTACATGGAGGAGAAAATCAAAGAGTGTGCTAAGGAGGAGACCAATTATCTCCATAAAAACGATATGGGCACCAATGTTTTTTGTTTTCATTGTTTTGAAACTTTGTTTTTGTTTTTTTTCAATGTTTTTGGTTGGGTTTGGAATGGGGTTTTTGATATTTGTCCAACGTAATTTTTTTTATTAGTTTTTTTGGTTGGGTTTGGAATGAGGTTTTTGACATTTGTCCAATGTATTGTTTTTTTTAGTTTTTTTGGTTAGGTTTGGAATGGGGTTTCTTAAATTGTATGTAATTTTTTTTTAGTTTTTGTACAATGTAAATAGTAAAATATTAAATTGTAAGTTTGTAACTTGTAAATACTAAATTGTAATCCTTATTCTCCCATAGGTTCACCGAAACACCATTCAAGTTTTCAATTTCAAAGTTCAAAATCAAACATGCCAAGGAAATTGGACATTTTCTGGGAATTTGGTGAACCTAATGCTCCGAATGATAGACTAAACTTGGCTTGCAAGTTGTGTGGGCACCATATGTCAGGGGGGGTGTACAGATTGAAATATCACCTTGGAAAAATCCCTGGATTTGATGTAGGGCCTTACAAAAATACAAATCCTGAACTGATCCAAAGAGCCATGAAAGCATTGGAAACTTTAGACCACAATAGAGAGGCCAAAGAAAAAGTGAAGAGGCAACTAAAAAAGTCAGCTGAACAAGCAAGTGCCACTGGTTCTACTGTAGCATCAACCAATCATGTAGCTGCTTCATCATTTTTTGGTCTTCGAACCACACCTGGTTCACAACCATCTATTAGTTCAATGCTAAAAAAATTGAGAAACAACAAGCTGACAAGTTGCTCGCAAAATTTCTCCTTTGGAGTGATATTTCTTTCAGCATTGTAAGGAATAATCCATTTTTCCAACCTATTATTGATGCTATTGCAACTGTTGGCCCAGGGTACAAAATCTCTTCTTATCATGACATGAGAGGCCAGATTTTTCAAAATGAAAAGCTTGATTGCACCAAAAGATTGGAGGATTTTAGGGCATCATGGGCACAAATAGGATGCACTGTGATGTCAGATGGTTGGACTGACCAAAAGGGGAGAACTCTTATAAACTTCTTGGTTAGTTGTCCCAAGGGGACTATGTTTATCAAATCTGTTGATGCATCTGCATAAATCAAAGATGCAAGAACTTTATGTGATTTGCTAGATGTGTTTATTTTGCAGGTGGGTGCAGAAAATCTTGTCCAAGTCATAACGGACAATACTGCAAATTATGTTGCTGCTGGCAGGATGCTTATGGATAGGCACCCTACTTTATTTTGGACACCTTGTGCTGCACACTGTATTGATTTGATGTTGGAGGACATAGGGAAAATTCTCTTTGTCAAAGATATTGTTGAGTTATCCAAAAGCATTACAAAATTTATATATAACCATACATCTGTGCTTAGCTTGATGAGAAGATTCACCAACAACAAAGAGTTAGTGCGCTCCGCCATTACACGATTTGCCACCAGTTTCATATCTCTTCAATCCCTCTTGAATTTTATGTGGGATGTGAAGAGAATGTTTCTTTCAGAGGAGTGGCGTGCTTTGCCAATAAGCCGCAAACCAGAGGGAGAGGCCGTATGCAGACTAGTTTCATACCAGGAAGACTTCTGGGCTGGAGTGCAGGAGGTGTGCGCCATTACTAAACCTTTGGTAAAGGTTCTTTGGTTAGTTGATGGTGAGAAGCCCACAATGGGCTATTTGTATGAGGCCATGGACAGGGCCAAAGAAGCCATTCGGGCCTACTATGATGATAAGGGAGATGAGGGGTTTCAGAGACAACTCCTCCTATGGGGAGTGATTGATGAGCGATGGAACAACACACCATCGTCCCATTCATGCTGCTGGGATTTTCCTGAACTCCGCATTTTCTTACGCATGTGGGTTTGTATTTGATGCTGAGATCATGGATGGATTCTTATCCTGTGTCCAGAAGATGGTGTGATCTCCAACAGAATGTACAGAGATCTCTAAAAAAATTGAGACATATAGGATGGCAGGTGGCACATTTGGCTTTGACATGGCTGTGACTGATAGGACGATTTAAATGGCAGGAATTTTTTAGTTTGTAGCTTTGTTTCAAATTTCATTCTCTTCAAATTCCATTTTTTCCTATGTTTATTTAAAATTTTGTTGTAGATGCATGGTGGAGAATGTATGGTGCTAGGGTACCCCTTCTGCAAAAGCTTGCCATTCAAATCCTCAGCCAAACATGTAGCTCCTCAGGATGTGAGCGCCACTAGAGTGTATTTGAAAAAATACACAACAAGAAGCACAACAGGTTTAACACTTAAAAATTTAAAATATTGCAAATTTCCAAATAAATTTTTGAATTCATTAAATAATATTTTTTTTATAATTATTAATTATTATTTCATGATCTTTGTATAGGTTGGAGTCCTAACGACTTAATGACATGGTCTATGTCTACTACAATCTTCGATTGTGGGTGACGCAACTTGAGAAGACACTTGATATGGAGGCCATCTCATTGGATGGGATTGACATCACTGCTGCATGGAGGGTTGAGGCCTCTCGGCCTCTCATGGAGTCTATTGATGACTGGTTAGTGCAGGATGTAGTGGAGGGGGAGGAGGAGGAGGAGGATGAGGAGCAACAGGAGGAGGAGGTGACACCACCTGCCCGGGCTACCCCTACCACCAGTAGAGGACGTGGTCTACCTCCTATAACTCCTACTTCTAGTTCTTCAACTTCCAAAGCACAACAGAGTCCATTGCCAACTCCACCAGTACCAGCATCTACATCTAGAGGGAAAGGGAAAGCTATAGCATTTTCTCGCAAGAGGGGCAGAGGAAATCAATAGTATTAGTTATTTGGTTCATTTCATTGTATATGACATTATGAGTCATGATATGAGACACATTATTATATTTTTTGTTGATATTTTGAGGCTGAGTTGGGACTCATGAGTCAGGACTTACTATTAAGGACATTTTACACTGTTATGTGTGATTTTAGCACCAGAAATGATATTAAACATCTTATATATTAGTTTTTTTATCATATTTATGTGTCAATTATTTATTTTATGTTGTAGATGGTTTAGATATTAAAAAAATTGAAAAAAATGAATATTTTTGTACCAAACGATTTTTTCCTGATTATTACCGATTTTTTCCTAATTATTATAATTTTTTTCCCATTTTTTTCTCGCGCCAATATTATCCCGATAACGATTAGTGCAACATTGGTTCTTCCTCTCTGCCACTCCATTCTGCTCCAGATTATATGGAGTTGTCCATTCTCCTCTGATGCCTTCCCTTGCGTAGAAATCAATGAAGTCCTTATCAATGTATTCTCCACCATTGTCTGAGCGCAACACTTTTATCCTTTTTCCTATCAGATTCTCAACGAGAGCTTTAAACTCTTTGAATCAATCAAAAACCTCATCCTTGGTTTTTAGAAAGTACATCCAAGTCTTCCTTGAATGGTCATCAATGAAGGTGATGAAGTATTCAACACCACTAAGAGCTTTTGTGGACATGGGTCTACAGATATCTAAGTGTATCAGTCCCAGAACACTCTTTGCCCAACTGTTACTTCTGGAATAAGCCGCTTGGCGTACTTGCTCAATACGCAACCTCTACATACATCGTCTCATTTGGTACTTAATTCTGGAACTCCTGTGATGATTCTTCTGAGAATTTTTAGAGCCCCATGGTGTAAGTGCCCCATCCTTCTATGCCATAGTTCATTCAAATCTTTTTTAACACTGCTGCCTTTCAGTGCCATTGGAGATTCTAGTTGTAACTTATACAGTCTGTTATTTCTGACTCCAATTTGGGCCTTCTTCTTCCAACTACGATGTTTGACATATACTTTCCTCCTAATCAAGTAAACATCATAGCCCTTGTTCTGTAACTGAGATGCAGAGAGTAATTTCATTCCCAATCCAGGCACATGCAACACATTGGTAGCTTGAAGTCGATCCCATGCTTTTGTTTGAAAAACTATAGTACCTCTTCCTACGGGGGTACATTTTGATTTATTTCCCATGGTGATTTGGAAGTTCATCTGTTCTTCTTGATAGTTCGAGAAACATTCTCATATTCTCGTCATTTCCACAGAAGCTCGACTATCAATATACCAAACTTCACAGGAAGTAGAATTTGCCAAGCAAGCGACTTCTTCTTCCATTGTGGAAGCTAACACAGAATTGTCGTGATCCATTATATTCTTCGTGCTTTTTCCTCTTTCCCGGGTAGAACTGCGTGAGTCCTTTTGAGTTGCTGCTCCAGCATCATGTTCACGACTCATTGTAGATTCTCTAGCCCCATTGCTCAATCTTTGCTCTGATACCATGTGAAAATTTCTAAAAAAAAATTCTATTGTAGTAACAGATTTATTTCTCCTACTTATTTTCCACAATAAGTTATTTACAAAAACGCTTCAGTAAACTTCAACGTAAATTCTATTGTAGTTGTCACATAATAGCATAGAGAAAAGAACAATGAAATACAAGCGCAAGAATCAGTCACATCAACACAATTATTTTTGGACAATAGTCCCCGGAAAAACCCAATGCGGGAAAAGTTGAAAACCGGTGCAACAGATGAGGGTTTATTTATTATTCTTCAACAACAATCGCTTTACAAGGAATGATTTGCAGAACATAGAGAAACCTCTGAGAAAACACCTGAGATAATTTTCCTCCACCCTTTGGAGAAATTCTGACACCCAAGAGACCATGCAGCCTCCATTGCGTCACCTCTGCATCATCTCTACGTGAGGACTACGTCCCTTGCTATGCTGCCTTTCTAAGCTATCCATTTGTGTTGTCCCTCTGATGCACAGTGTCCCCTCCTCCTCAGTCTTCGACTGATGCTCCTCCTCTTCCTTCACCCTGCAACTCTCCCTCTGAAATCAAACTCTTACTCCTTGAGAATCGATTTCCCTCGGTTTACTGAGTATTTGCCCGATGTGTCTCCAAATGACTCTCAAGTCTTCCTTTATACTTTTCTTGTTGAGATATCAACGGGCGTGATCTAATCTCTAATCGACGACTACGATTAAATTAGACTTGATCCTCGTCTCTTAGAAGCTTTTCACCCATATTTTCATTATTACCCATTAATATTTTAATTTTCCTAAGTTTAGACTTAGGAACCCCATTAAAAATATTAATTATTGTAATAAAATACAATCTGGGTGGAATTTCACCAAACGATTTCTAGGTCTTGGAGATTTCATGTGTTCTAGCCCCTCTACTAAATTTCGAAGCTAGAACACATCCGATGCTACCCAAAAATCAACATATACTTGAGTCCAAAACCTTGTGTTCCCTACAGGTACTTTAGAACTCTTTTTGTAGGAGACCAATGACCATCACAAGGCTTTTGCATAAACCTAGAGGGGATTGCAACAACAAATGAAATGTTTGGTTTGATAGTAGTCAAGTTGTTCAGACTTCCTACGAGTTGTCTATACTTCATTGCATCTTCAAATTCATTTCCTTCAGCGGATGTGAGCTTTAAATTTTGTTCCATTGGAGTAGTCAAAGGATTGCACTTAGCCATGCCAAACGTGTTCAATAGATCTCTAATGTACTTCTTCTGAGAGAGGAATATAAACTTCGAATGTTGGGTTACTCCTGTTGACCCTGCTGCCTACACCTACCTACAAGTCAGTGAGAAAAGCCTTCAACCCCACAAGGTGTGGTTGGTGGGAGGGAACTCAGAGAAGGGGTTGTCACACTGAATCCCTTCTCTCTCTGTTTAAGCTATCTCCTAGGTTAGCTAAGGGGGGTGGTCCCTAATGAAAAGTTAAGTTAAAAAGAGATGTGAGTTTCTAGGAGAATTGTTAGAGTGAAATAGATTATTTCTTTAAGATTTATAAGCAAAAAACTAATATGAGCAATAACCATCATAAGATAAACATGAAATACATAAACAACTAGTGCCTTCCAAGTATTTGCTCTTTAAGAAATGAAATTGTATTTTGCTTAAAACAAAAGTAGAATGCTTCAAAAATTGAAAGCAAAACAATCATAAAATGGAGACTAAGATAACATAAAATAGTCAAAATGATAATCTACAATTAGTGTACAAGAACTAGATCAAGACATGCAAGTAGAACTCCATACTTTGAAGTAGCATGATCCAGATTCTCCACATTATTATGTTTCTTATGTCAACGTTTTGAACCCCAAAGGGGGTGCATCCTTAGGACCAAATTTGATAGAATATGAATGACAGTTATTTTTGAGAGAAGAATCTTTCGACTAGAGTATAAATACAAAACCTAGAAATAACCAGTTCTGCTTCATTATTATTGTCTTGCGCTGTAATGCTTCTGGCACTAGTGCTGTCATTTATTATGCAGGTCGACAGTTCTTCTTTCAATTTTTATCCTTGAGATTTCGAGAAGACAGATCTCATTCCATGTATCCCCTCCGTACAGAGAAATTATGTTAGACTTTAAGCTTCTGTGGTGGTTTTTTGAAGTAGCATGATCCGGATTCTCCACAGTATTATGTTTCTTATGTCGACGTTTCGAACCCCAAAGGGGTTCCATCCGCACGACCAAATTTGATAGAATATGAATGACAATTATTTTTGAACTCCATACTTGTCTAGTTAAAACAATGCTCTAGGTACCAAATAAAATCCTTGAAAGCCCAAGATATTGATCAAGAAAAATATTTAATTTAAATTTATGTGATCTTAATAAGCTAGAGGAAAGGAAACTCCCTCTTTCAAACTCGTTTGATGAGATCCTTGAGGCAAACCGATTGGGTCTTTCTATTCTTGATCTTGGGAGTTAGTTCGTCTATTGGAGAGCTACCCCACGCCCAAGTAAATCCTTCAACCAAATCTAAAGATCTCTACACACTTGGAAAAAGATGTCAGCAATCATAAGGGATTAGATTATACAATGGAGGAGAAGGCTAGAGATTTCACCAAAAATTTTCTACTGCTCCTTTTCCTAGAGTATTTCTCTAACCCAAAAAACCATACAAGATAGCTTGCATATGTTAATCTAAACAAGTGGCAAAATGATAACTAGCATAATCCAACATACATGGAGAAATGTAAAGCACAAAAATTGAAATAACTCACCTCAAGAAATGGAAGGAGAACACCAACACAATAGTACCCCAAAGTCTATTTTATTATATGAAAGATGAATACAAAATCCAGCAGAGTCTTTGCAAGCTCAACAACTCGTTCTCAAGATACAAATGAGAGCTCAAAACTTGTATAAATAAGAAAATGGGAGATGACCCCAAGGAAAATTCCAATGACAAGTGGAGATGGATTGACAATCCCAATGTAGAAAATCAAATCACAAGTGGCAAGATGACTGGCTGTAGGTGGAAAACTTGACTCCTTGACTGTCCATCGAATATCCTCAAATCTGCTGTGTGTTTGGCTGCCTCTAAACTGCTGTTGACACCTCAAACAGTCAAGCCAACCAACTGCTGTGTAAGCTGTTATGAAGATCTGCGTGTAGCTGTTATGGTGATTGTGTGGAAGCTTTCAAACATGTGCTGCGTACATGTGTGTAAAAAGGTAGAGATGGGAGGAGACAACTTCCTCCAAACCTGTGTTTAATTTTCTGCCACATATACTTGTCTTTTCTTGAGCTGCGTGTGCACTAAAGTCTTCTTTACGTGCTCTCTAGCTGGCTGAATTGAAGGCTGCATTCACTGTTTAAACTGGCAGCATAGTCCCCTTTGTTGGCTGTCAACTACATGTGTTACAATGTGTGCCAATGAATAGGGACAAATTCTTAACACATGGCGGTGTTGTCCCCCACTAATCCATGAGTCTCTAGCTCTACATATGCTTCTTTAACTGCCTGTGCATTTGTTGAAATTGGCTGATGTGTACTCCACTAACAAATTGCCAATGTGTGATTTTAAGTGGGGACAAGATCTGACATGTCACTTTTGTTGTCCCCCCTTAACTTTGGAACTAGTTTAATGTGTCCACCTCTAATATTTTGAGTTTCTTGTCCTTTTGAAATAAATGACCACTTTCAACAATTTGATGTGGCCCATAAACTCAACATGGGCCCTCTTTGACTTTATTTGACTTGGAACTTTGACTTTCTTTATGGCTTCATGTGGTGGGCCCCACATTGCAGCTACATCACCCTTGACTCTCCACATAATTTCCATGTCAAAATTTGACTTATTTTGACTTTGGAAAATGTTTCCAATTATTCATTCTTTTGAATTTTTTCCTCATTTTTGCTATTGTCATTTGAAAAATTGGCTTTTGAGGGACTATAAGTCATTTTTTGACCACCAAAGTGCGACCTAAATTAATGCTGGCCTCTGAGGATGAATTTTGAGTTGTCACACGCCCTAGACATTTCCTAAGGCCACTTATTTATACCATTACGTAGAAAATAACTAAAAAATCCCGTTTTGCGGGAAATTTTTAATTATTAAAAAATCCTACTTAAACCTAGCCAAATTCCATGAATTTTTTTTATGATCTAGTATGGTAATATACATCGACTCTAGACACTAAGATGTGTTAGGGGCTTAACCTTCAAACCGTCACCCCGGCTTTGGGGTAAAAAATGAGTGAAAAAACCCACAAAGTTATCCGCCTCTAAAAAAGAAGGGATAATTAACCGAATAAAAAAACACTCTAAGGTGTAGCTGTTCGCTGATCGAGTCCCAACATTCTAGGCCTGTTACAGATTCAAAAACTCATCATTACTAGTATCACTTATTACAATTCCCTGCAGGGTGTGGAATCTGGGTACAAGAAAGATGATGAGAAGATAGAAGTATAGTTAAAAAACTCTGTTGACTGATGATATCTGATGGTACAAGTGTCCTCTGGATCATCCTTGGGCATGGAGTCTTCATATAATCATCAGGTGCCACTCCAGTGGTCAACAACTCTAATACCAAGATAGTAGTGAACATAGCCCAAATTTGTCATTTCAAAACCTTTCCTTAATTCTTTCTTTACGGATGCAATATTGTTCCCCGTCATCTAAAGATCACCTACATACAGGACACGATATACAACTGTTTTGCCAAGTTTGTTGACAAACAAAGTTGCGTCATCAAGATCATAGTGTTTGAAATTAAGTTTTAGAAGATGCTTAGTCAGTTGATCGTACCAGGTCCGCGGTGCTTGCTTGAGGCCATATAAGGGTTTGACAAGCTTACATACTTTATGTTCCTGACCCTTCGCAACAAATCCTTTTGTTTGGGACATAAAAACTTTCTCTTTTAGATCTCCATTCAAGAAAGAAGTTTTTACATCCATTTGATGGACTTTCCAACCGTTCTGAATTGGCAAGACAAGGCGTGTCTGGATGGTCGTTGATTTGTGGTAGCATCGAATGTGCTCTAGCCACGAAATTTGGTGGAGAGGTTGGGGCACATGAGATAGCCAATACGCAGAAAGGGTTTGGGCAGATTTTAAATAGTTTAAGAGATATTAAAATAATTAATATTTTTAATGGAGTTCCTAAGTCTAAACTTAGGGAAATTAAAATATTAATGTGGATTAATATAAAACTATGTTAGAATGGTCCAAAAGACATGGATCAAGCCAGATCTATTCTTAGTCGTTGATTAAGGACTTAATCTCGGCCGTTGATATGTCAACGAGAAAAGTATAAGAGGAGGCTTGAGGGTCACTTGGAGTGTACACCAGAGTTATCAATCATTCTATTCTTTAGGGCGAGGTTTGCTAAGAGAGATAAAATTAGTGATTAGAGTTACAGTTGAGGAGCATTGAGTACAGAGAGACAGAGAGGTAGAGATAGTGTTGGGAGAACAGCGCGGAGCCAGAGAGAGTGATGCAATAGCAGCCAGGGCTCACGCAAGGCCACATAGAGGCAGCTAGGAGCTGCGCAGTGCTTCAGAGAGGCCAGCGTTACTGACACAGAGGGCCAGAAGGTTGAGGCAGGGCCTCTTGAGGCTGACACAGACCCATTCAGGGTGAAGCAGGGCCAGTGCTGGGTAGAGAGAGGTTGACGCAGTCCAAAAAGGTAGACGCTGGGGTTTCTGGGGCAGATTGGAGATGAGGAGTTGCTAGAAGGTTTATCCGAGGTTTCAGCCGGGACATTTGTCTCAAATTGAGAGGTATTACTGCCAAGGAAATTCTCTGTTGGGTAAGTCAGATTTGGCACCTAGATTGTACTTTGAAATTGCTTAATAAGAAAACCCTCAGATAGCTGCACCAATTTTTCCACATTTGGGTTTTTCTGGGGACATTGGTCCAAAAATAATGGTGTCATTTGGTGTGATTGTTTTTGCCTTCAATTGTTGATCTGTAATATGTTGAGCATGCACTACTGTTTATTTTAGTATTTACATTGTAAATAACTTGTTAAGCAACGAAACAAGTAGGTAGGAATAAATCAGATAAAGTGCATGTAGAGTTTCTAACTGGTAGACTTAGAACTTCAACAATGGTAGCCCATTTTGCTATGGGGGCAAAGGTCTCCTCATAATCGACCCTTTCTTTCTATGCAAAATCTTTTTCCACTAGCCTAGCTTTATGCTTGTCAAGTGAGCTATCTGCTTGTCTAGTGAGTTATCTGCTTTATACTTGTTCTTGAAGACCCACTGACCGCCAATTGGTTTGGTTCCAAATGGAGGATCAACCAGCTTCCAGGTGCCATTCTTTATCAAAGCATCATATTCTTGGCTTAGGAATTTTGTTTCCAAGTTTCTTCCAAGTAAGAAACTTGTTGCTAGGCTCCCTCTTAATTAGGGACCTATAACAACTCCTCAAGTGGAGATGATGGGACAACCAACTACGTGAAGAACTCTTCCTCACAATGTCATGAACTTCTTTTCGTTATTTGAGAGTCTTCATGTTTGGGACTTCTTTATATGGCACTGAACATCCATCACTTTCATCCGTTAGTCACCCATCTCATCATCGGAAAGTCATCCATCAGTTCATATCTGGCCTTCTTTCATGTCATGTTGCTTTCTTCATGCCATGTTTCCTTAAGGATCTTTCATCCTAATACATGTGCATTAGTGGTGGAAGACATCCATAGATCTTCCGTTGGTAGCCCTACATAAACCCATCCAGATATTCGTTCAAAAATAAAGGAACGAACATTAAAATCAACATTACCTTTGCGATGATCTTTCATCATGACATCTTCTAGTTTGCATCAACATCTAACATACATATCGATACATCTCCCAAAGATATATATTGTTAAGGGTCTCTTTTATTTTCAGACTCTATTATAGTCTTCATATCTTCCATGGAGATATCCTAGTCAAATCTTCTTGGTCTTTTGGATATTGATTGCCTTTACCATGGTTGCATATTCCACGATGTCTTCTTTATTTTCTTCACACATTTCTTTCCCAGGAATTTCCAATCAAAATTCCTCAATTATAGTCAACCACCTCATATTACATATGAGGACATATTATGTTGATTTTAGTGAATGTGTGACCCATGCATTTCTGCATTCCATCGAAGGAGGAGATCCTTCCTTTTGATTATGCTCTCAAGATAGAGCATTGATCCATGTTACCTGCAACCATATGACATGACTCTTCGATATAGACTGTAAGCATACATACCTCATTTTCCTTTGGGTCATCCATACTTCCTACAACAACTTCCTTGATTGAAAGAGCTTCAATCACTTGACGTGCTTCTCCTTTAATGTCATCATACCATTATCCCATGAATTCCACAAGTTTGGAATTCTTGATGAAACACTTGCTTCCCCTCATGATCGGTGAACCTTTCAATGAAGATTCCATTATAGAATATTGAGAATCTAAAGTATCCCCATCAAGATATGTTTCCTTTTGACAAATGTATGATGAACCTTGTACTAGATGACCTTGCCACTTATGTTTTCAATGAGATTCCCTAGAGCTATATTGTTGACTTCCATAGATTCTAACCATCTTTCATGCTTCTCTATGATGATGTCTCGAGCTCTTGCTTTCAATGCTTCTATGATGCCTTGATGCATCCCATTATTTTACTTAGTTAATCATGATAGCCATATCTTACAACAGAAAACTTAGGAACTTGAAAAGAACTTATGTGAGGATGACTATCTCAATAGTGGAGATTTATTACTTCCTCCTTCTTGGATTTCTTCTTTTCAGCTTCCTCCATTTCCTCAGTGATGTGGGTTTCTTCTCTTCCTCTTTTGTTATTGCCCTTCTTGAGCTTAGGACAATCTCTCCTACGGTGCCCATATTCTTGACACCCATAGCATAGTATTTTAGCCATGTCGTTCTTCTTTTTTTGAGGACCAAACTTTCCAAAATTTCCCTTCCTTTTTGTGATTGCAGCATATGTTTGATTTTTCTCACTTGCTCCTACATCAGATTTGGCCTTTAGTCTAGATTCTTCAATCTTGCACAGTGGCCATAGATCCTGGAATGGAGTAGCTTCTTTCTTTCCGTAAATACTTGAAGTAAAGTTACACCACTCTTCCAATAGTGAATTTAATACCACTGTAGTCATTTCTCTATTAGACATGACTTCTCTAAGATCTTATAGTTGATCCCGGATTTCAGATATCCTCATAAAGTATGAGGCTATTCTATCTTCCCTTGACATCTTCAGCTTGTAGAGTTCTTGCCTTAATGAGATGACTTCTCAAGTAGTGCTTACGGAATGTAACTCTACCTGTTTGTCATAGATTCCTTTTGAAGTTTCAAGTTTAGATACATATGGGATGAGGGGATCCTTGATGGATTCTATGAGAATCCTTTGATCCCTAACTTAGCCTTTCATATACTTTTCAAGAGCTTGAGCATCTTCCTTTCTTGGTTTACTTTGGTTGCATGGTCTTGCTCCTTTATCCACACATATTACTTCCTATCCACTCCCTATCCGCTCATTATACCCCCATTCATCTTTTCTCCCATCTGAGTCCACATTCCCATTCTGGGTCCACATAGGGCTAGCCTCCCTATGCCCTTGCACCCACCTTGGGTCAGGCCTAGAATGATGCCCCGAAGGTTGAAGCAATCAAAAGAAAAAGTGAAAAGCATAAATGGCCACATTTAACAGGAATTTGTAACACAAAATGCAAAAGATGGTCGGGACAAAAATAATTAGCACGTGGGCAAAAGCCATTACATGAACTCTACCCCAATCATTGGCCGTCACCCAGATTCCATAGGCCCTATGAAGCATAAAAACCGATAGCTTATAGACTTGAATGTAAAAATACACAAGAGGTATTTGATAATAATAATTTATTATATATATAAGTGATGAATGTTACAATGAGGACCCGCATATATATACCTAAGCAGGTGTCATTTCGTGACCGAGCATGTCTTTTAGACAGCCTTTTCACTTAACTAATGACTTCTTAACATAATCACTAATTGATTACTTAGTATTTATTTATTTTGTTATGAATTATATTCATAGCATAGCCCCTTTCTTCAGAATCTTTGTCCTCAAAGCTTGTTGATGAAAAGAATTGATCTCTTATCTGCCACAAATGCCGCGAATGTCCTTCTTCACACTTGACTGCTAATACTTTCTTCCTTTGACTGCGTCATTGGTAGCTCATCTTCTATGATTCGTTGATAACTCTGATTTGAGTCCAAGGTTATCGATTTTTTTTTTTTTTTTTTTTTTAATTTTAATTTTTTATGTTTTATTTTATAATAACTTATTTTTTACATAGCTCTAATTTTCTATATCATATCTATATCTAACTATATTATATACTATATTATATATATATATAGACCCTTTGTTTTATTTATTTATTTTTAATTACTCATTTTTTAATATATATTAATTAATTAAGTCAAAATTATATAATATACTTGTTATATACATTATAATTATATACGTTTTATCATATATATAACCACACTCTATATTATATAGTTTTAATTTAATTATCGTTGTCGAATTTGATTGCCCAAGTGTTGACGACGTGACGGTTGACTGACTGGACACGACGGCTTGACCACAATGTTTCGGGTTGATAACTTGCTGAATGGTTCGATGGCTAACCCCGATGCTTGATGGCTTGTATGCTCCCACTCCCACACTTAATAGATGCTCGATTGATGGACTGTAACGACACGGTTATGGCAGTGGATTCCCTGAGCCTGCAGATGCCTTCCACGCCTCTAATCCACGGAAAAATATCCGTAGATGTCAGGATTGCCTCTCACCACAAACAACGGATGGGCTTACAAGACGGAGGGGTGTCCAGAGGTGCCGGTGGGCACAACCGACATGGCATAGGACAGGGCTGAAGCATAAAAACTGATATAATTACAGACAACAATGTCACAACTGGTGGTGAAGCCATCGATTTAATTAAAGGAAATAATTTTGCAGCGATAGGTCTTGCAAGGTAAACTAAAGGCAATTTTTTTCCCTTCCCCATCACATGTGTTCCCAATAAGAAGAAAATTTCTGAAAGTAGATCCATGTGCTGCTTGCATTCCAGTGATGCACCATCTCCAACTAGTTGCATGATTTTCAGTGAATCTGCTTGGGATTGATCACTAAAGGTATGGAACAAGCTAGGATCCAAAGTGGAGATACTTGATAAAATTTCAATAATATAGTTCTCCAACTCCTGCATCTTAACATTCACAGTCAAGTTGTTGATGAAAACATATGACTCATTTTCTTTTATAGTGCTCTTATCTATGAAATTGACATAATTGGGACTTGGGACAGTTGCTAGACATTGAGCTAAAATTGGTACAACCTTACTCATCACAAGAGACGATCCCTGGATTGTAGCGGTGGATGCTGCTGCATTTTGTTTAATAATTGAAGCATATGACTCTTTATGTGCTTGGACCTCAGTTGGAGCTCTTTGAGGAGGATGAGGTGGCAATTCCTTATGAGCATGATTAATTTCTGATCCTTTTTGGCCAGTTGAGGCTTCAGGTACTTCCCTCTGCTGCATGGGATTTTTATGTACCTCCTCAACACCATGAATAAGCTCCTCCTTTATTGTTTTGGATTGTTCAATCACACCATTCTGAGCTGCTTGTTTAGGCTTGAAATTTGGTTTTGAGAAAGGATAAGCTTTGTCAACTTCTTCTAAAAGATTTTGCATTTGTTTCTTCCTGTCCCTTAATGGGGCAAGCACATCATCACATTCATATTTATCATCTTTTATAGCTGTTGTAAATGCAGATTCATCATTATTTGGTTCTTCATAGTCATCTTTGTTTTAAAATTAATCTTCATTCTCATCATAATCTAAAATTGACATAACCTCTTTCTGATCTTCTGCAGAATGTGGTGATTTTTCATCAGAAGTATTTCCTTTTTTTTTTTTTTCATATTTCCAGTTGGACTCAAATTTTGAGTGGTCTTCTTCTCTAGTTTTCATATACCCACTTTGACTATCCTTCTCATGACAATTGCTATTGAGATCATCTTCATCTTCATGTGGATCTTCTTCATCATCTTCCTGCCCCTTAATGGGGCAAGCACATCATCACATTCATATTTATCATCTTTTATAGTTGTTGTAAATGCAGATTCATCATTATTTGGTTCTTCATAGTCATCTCTGTTTTTAAAATAATCTTCATTCTCATCATAATCTGAAATTGACATAACCTTTTTCTGATCTTCTGCAGAATGTGGTGATTTTTCATCAAAAGTATTTCCTTCTTTTTTTCATATTCCCAATTGGACTCAAATTTTGAGTGATCTTCTTCTCTAGTTTTCATATACCCACTTTGACTATCCTTCTCATCACAATCGCTGTTGAGATCATCTTCATCTTCATGTGGATCTTCTTCATCATCTTCCTCCTCATTATCATCATTTTGATCAACATCTTCTTTTCTTGCTTCACCTTGTTTCGTTTCTTCACTATCGCTATTGTCTTCCTTATTATCGATTTCCTTTTGACATGCTTTAACTTCTGCATATGATTTTTCTAATCGTTGAAATGCTTCTTGAATTTTACTAAACTGCTCAACGCATTTAGGACGTGAATGTAATGGCACATTGTGCGGCGAACAACGTTCGAAGACTTGCATGATTATATTGTGTGCCATGGCTCTGATACCATTGAAGCATAAAAACTGATAGCTTGTAGACTTGGATGTAAAAATACACGAGGTATTTGATAATAATAATTTATGATATATATAAAATGTATAAGTGATGAATGTTACAATGAGGACCCGCATATATATACCTAAGCAGGTGTCTTTTCGTGACCGGGCATGTACATGCCTTTTCACTTAACTAATGACTTCTTAACGTAATCACTAATTGATTACTTAGTATTTATATTATTTATATTTATTTATTTTGTTATGAATTATATTCATAACACCCTAGGTGAGCCTCCTTTATCATTAAGGAACCCATGATTTTCCCAACCCCTGGAGGGTAATGAACCACCCTACGTAAAAAAGGGTAATCACTCCTTTATCTTACACATCATGCTCTTGTCCTTTGAGCCCTGATCAGTTAATTAAAGAAAATTCGTAAAAGGCAAAAGAGATATGAAGAAGGATGGGAAAATCAAGGTTGGGGCACCTCATATACCACGATTTCTCCAACCTATACATTACATACCCAGGTGTGGGCTTGCCCTTATCTAGCTACTCCTATGTCCCACTATGTGGCCCAAGATTGCCCCTCTCATTCCCTATTCCATTCCACTTATTTGTTACTTGCCACCCCGATTAGAGGAATGTACCTTGGACATACGATCCCCTTTAAGGGTTGAAACCACCTAATAAGGTACATTGCTAACCCCCTTTGGAACTTGGAGACACTAGCAAATGCCAAAGCCCACTACGGAACGGCATGCCATTATGAAGTGCTCACATTGTTATCCATGATTTGTAAGCTTTTTACCTGATTATTGTATTGACTGGTGGTATTGGAAGCCTAGGTGACACATTGGATCTTATGCAGGATTACAGGTGGTTTCCATTTGGGTTTGGTTTCCCTATATGGGATCCTAACCCCAGAGGTCTACATTGGCACATTTAGGGTGTGCATAGAGAGCCATGGGCCTCCATAGCAGGAGCCAATACTCCACGGATCTTCATAAATGCTCTGAGATTGCTAGCGATCCACTTTTGAGATGATGATGATATGCTTGTTACATTATGTATAGCAGGCCCCCACAGGAGCCCCACACTCTTGACAGGTGTCCCAAGACTTGTACGATGTCATGGAAACATTCATTCCACCACTTGGACCCTTGCAGAGGATCTTTGATTCATATGGAGACCCATGGGGTCATCTATGTGCCCTCATACCAAATGGGAGCACCATAAGTCTACTACTTGGAGAACAAGGGGCACCCCCTTGTCCATCATATTTCGAGGAATTTATTCCTCAGTATGGCACTTTAGGATATTATTGAGCCTTTAGAGGGCCGTACATCATGCACATATCATTATTTGGCCCTTGTGAGGCTTCCCCGAACCTGGGCTGGGTCCACTTGGCCCCATGTGGTCCCACTTCTCTATAAAGACTATTTGTCAAGGACCATTTGGGAATCCAAGTTTCCCAAGGATTATAGGGATTGAAAAACTTGTTCATAAGCCTATCCTTTCTCCCTCAACCCACCAATCCTCATCGCTTATCCTTGGTGGACCATGTCCCTTGCTTAAAGAGCAAGCAAGATCCATTCTTCACTCCATCCTTGGGAAAGGGTTTTCAGGGTCACTTCGCACCTATCCATTGACATATACTTCACAAGTGAATCCCTACACTAACGAGACTCCTCCCATCGATGAAATTTCGTAAAGAGAAGGGAGACTTCGCTGTGGTGACAGTGGGCTAAGCCTCCACCGTTGCCCTTAACCTAGTAGTTGCCCTCTTAGGAACCCCTTTAGGTCCCCTGCTGGTTTGAGTGGTCACATGCGTCAGCCCCAAGTGGACCCTCATGAAAGCCTATAAGTAGAACAGACCTCAAGCTCATTTGGACACATTGATGAAGTCATCCTTTCTTCTCTTATTGTCTTGGTTCGCACAGGTCTATCGGAGGAAAGTTCGTGCAAGGGTCCCAATTCTCAGGGATGAAGCTCACATCGATCTAGGTTTTTTGATTCCTGGACATTGACACAAAACTGGGCATTTTAGTCTCTGGATGCTCGCACATAGTGGTCAGGACAACGTCCAGAGATCCCTAGACGTTAACGTAGAAGCCTATGGGAGCGTCCAGGGTTTCAAATGCAGATGTGGATGTGTCGGTCCCCGGACGCTCGCACAGAGTGGTCCTGAGAGCGTCCAAGTTGTCGTGGACACACACACAATAACTGGAAGAAAGTGTTTGGGGGTTTGGAGCAAATCTGGTGAGTTGGTCCCTGAATGCATGCACATAATGGTCCAGGGAGCGTCTGGGCTACCATAGATGCTGGGATACAACTCATAAAGAGTGTCCAGGATTGTTATAGACACTCGCACAACTCCTCCTCCTTGTGTCTAGGACTCAAAGATGAGATTTAAATATTTTGAAGATCCCGCTCAGTGACAATAGTGTTCAGCACAGTGACAACAACATCCAGTAGTTGACTACAGGCAGTGACAAGACATTACAACCATCAGAATGGGGGTTTGGATTATAAACATGATTAGATTTGTTTCATGGACATAGATGTTTTGTTGCATAGATAAAGTTATGGATCATTGTACCCTCTTTTGCTAAATCATTTGATGACGATCTAAGAAGAAAAATACTTGCAAGGTTTTTCCCCATAGTGGGGTTCCCCTTGGTCTCGGACCAATCCTGGTCTCTATGTGTGTGCATGCTTTTCTTCTATTGTTCCTTTATGTTTTGCTGCATTGATGATGGTGATGTTGTTCTTTCTATATAATTGCATATGTTGATGAATAATGGTGTGGATTTGGATAATGTAATGATGATATGGGGTGAACTTAATGTATTAATGAAGAAATGCAATTATCAAAGCAAAGAACAATGTAGCCCTATGAAAAATTAACATGGTCTCATAGCTAGGCTGAAGAAAAGTCATGGAGATCACCCTAGTGATAACACATTTGATGGAAGCAAGAAGTGAATGGTGGAGACGTAAAATAATTCTAGGGTTTGAAGAAAACCCTAGGCAACTTGATTATTAGGGTTCGATCGGTTCTATGAGGTTAGGGTTGGAGAGAAAACACTGGGTTATGGAAACAATATGAGATATGGAACGTTGTTGGTCAATGTGAAGATGCTCAAGCACTTGACAAAGATTTGATGAAGCCCTAGATGGGATAATCCCTAGTAGGCCTGGTTGGATAACTGAAGGCAACATTGGTATATGGACCATGGATAGTGATGGCTCTTGAAGATTAGTTCAAGAGGGAGAGGATCACCTCTCATTGAAGATAAGTATTTCTAAACTTATGTTGCCTCTTACTTTTGTTTAGACCTATGGATCTGATGATTATGTTTATTACTTATACTTCTTGCATATGTATTTGAGTATATGGATGTTTCTAACCTCCTTGATAAGATGTGATAAGTGGATCCCTCTTGAGGATCATTTGAGAGGCAATAAGGATGGCTAGATCTAGAAAGAGGTAAACAGGTACTTGATGAAAAGGTGACAAGGACTATAAGCTGCCAATGAGAACTTGCACAGGTATTTGAATGCCACAAGGTATGCATGGTATGTTGTATTTCAGCAATAACATTGATGTCTAGGTAAGCCCTAAGGTATGATGAGAATGTCTCTTTCTTTGATGGCTCATACATGCATATGAAAGTGACTTGGATCTATGTTTCCTATGATGAAATGATGCACCCGGTGTTGAACATTTTGATCTTGAATTCTATGAGGCTATCTAATGTTGATACATTGATACACTTGATGTTTGGCTAACATCCATCCGTTGGAAATCTTGATCCTATAATTAAGGTTAGCACATTGACTTTAGTTAATGATACTCTTGATACTTGTCATGATGGATTTCATAAAGAAGGATAGCTCATTGACTCCGATACATGAGTCTGCTGATAATGGTTGTGATAAGCATGATGAAAGCATATGGAAAAAGAGATTGACACTCTCATTGTTTTGACAAAGCTTTATTGAATGACCTTACTTGATCTTATTGAGCATGATAGCATGTTGTTAGAGGTATAACTATGAGATTGATATTCTATATCTCTTACTACCTGTGGTCATGTCTTGATGGCATATGGTAAATCTGAATGCCCTAACTTGATGGAGTGATTTGATAGAAAGTGCTATTTGTGTTCATAATCTTTGAGATATGATATTGCATCTATATGCTGCTTTGAGTCTAAAAGATCGATGTCATGACGCTGATAGCCATGATAGATATATATTTATGATCTAACAAATCTGTTGTTGCTTGACTCTAGTAGAGACAGGTTGATGACATAGATTCCCAGTCAGAGGGAGAACCTCTTCTCAAGATTCTTACTTTTATTACTATTTGCATTCTGTACTATTGAAGTGTGATTTATGTGCATTGACATAATTGATCTATAGTGAAGTCACAGATCTGAAGCTTGTACAAAAATTAGGCTTTCTGCTTTGGGTGCAGGCACTGAACTGGGAAATATCGTCCCTAGACGCATGCATGCCAAGGCCCAGGTAGCATCCAGGCAACTAAAGACGCTCTCATGCTAACTTGAAGGGAGCGTCTAGGGGTTTGACTATAGTTGACCATCATTTGAAGCTTTCCGAAGCTGTCTGAACTCTGAATCAAAGTGTCTCTAACATATTTTGCCACTGTAAGATGATTTCTGAAGTTGTTGGGTGAAATTGCTGATCACATAAAAATGAAGTATCTTGCTTGAAATCAAGATGTTCACTTGGAAGATGTCAGTACCACAGATGTGTTGCAGATAAAGATCTGCAAGCAAGAAAAGCTTGAATGTTTTCCATAACATGAACATGTAGACTGAACTTGTGTTTGCAGGTGACTAGGACATACATATAGATATGTCACTATGTTTGCAGGTGACCGGGACATACATAGAGATATGTCACTATGTTTACAGGTGACCGGGACATACATATAGTTATGTCACTATGTTTGTGCTACAAGAGGTTGGCATGATTTAGTTGGTTGATATAGATGAACAATGTGTTTTCATGATGCTTGACAATAACTCTGAATTGATGATCGAGATATGCTTTGACTATAGATCTTTCTACGATAGCAAATTTGGACTTGTCCTGATGACTAATGATCTGATTTGATGATTGTTGATCTGCCCTGATGTCTATGCTATGTGGGCATAATGACTTATGTGAGTATTTGGAAAAATGATTTTGTATTGGCTTCCTCATTCCTAGCACAATGGTTGAGGTACTGATAGTTGTGATTCAACATGACACCTGCATGACTCATCCTTGGTGTATGCATTTGCACCTAGTGACAAAAATGACTTGTATTATGATTATGAGAATGACTTGATAAAGTTCAGATTGATAATGCATTGTTGATGATGACTTGTTGGCATGATAATAAATGAAGTCACGACTTGATATGAGCTCTCCTTGTCTCTTGGTTGAAAGAATTGATACTGTGATGTTGATGACTTTGATAATGTTGACCTAGGTTGTCATTGATGTCAATATGGCAATATTCTAGATACTAGATGATGATATGAAGCCAAGGGGACGTAGGCTATCAGAGCTATAGGAGGAGCAATATATTTAAGTCATACATATATGCCTAAGAAGAACCGAGAGGGAGAAGTCATCAAAAGAGCTATAGGAGCTATCGGAGGAAGCAGAGAGCAAAACAAAGCTATCGGAGCTATCAGAGCTACATGAGCCATATCGGGAGTAATATATGCCATTGATGCCAAAGAGCGGAATATATATATATAGATATATGAGGAAGAGTTAAAGGCAGAGGCAGAGCGACATACAGTATCGGAG